>PVIC010014186.1:0-36951 GCA_004025085.1 Thryonomys swinderianus
ATCAAACACAGGTGAGCTTTTTGAAAGAAGACAGCTATAACAGAACAGATAGGGTGGGAGTTGGGGTTCGACATAGGTTAGTATTAGGGTTAGTGTTAGGGTCAGGATTAGGTTGGGGTAGTGTCAACTCAGTGAACAAAGTGCAAAAACAGGAACCTCATCTGACCACTCCTAGTTAGCAAAGGCCACTGCAATCTTCTTCGTTCTAGTCTCACAGAACTACAAATGCACGGAAAACTTATTCCAATAGCTTCTTTCTCATTGATTCCTGGCCAGTGTTTTAATGTTCCTTGCTCCAAACCCACAAGTTGTATCTATTTTATTATTGTCATCATTTTTGTTTTATACTGATAGTTTTGCTTACATTTGCTATATTACCAAGCCCTTCACTCTTCATTCCAAGAGGACAACTACTCTCCCCAGGGCCAGAGATTTAGCTCAGCAGTTCCAGCACCTGCCTCGCAAGCGCAAGGTCCTGAGTTCAATCCCAGTAACAACATACAATGCTGGGCATGGTGACTCGGGCCCACCAGCAATCAATACCACATACCACAGAGCCAGGCGTGGTGGCTCACACTTGTAATCCCAGCACTCAGGAGGCAGAAGCAGGAGGATTGCTAAGTTCAAGGTTTGCCTGGGCTACATAGTGAGCTCAGGGCCAGCCTGAACTAAAAAGTGAGAACCTGTCTCAAAAAAAAAAGAAATATACTCTCCCCAAACAAAGCCAATATAGCTTTTAATTCTATACAAAACAGACTAATGAAAAACATTAGAAAGAATAGAGAAGCCTGACACAATATAGTAAAAATTTCAGTTCCCTAGAAGAGATGTTATTATGAACTAGGGAAAATATGAGTCCTAGTATTAGTGAGCAAATGAGTGAACACTTTAATCCCATAGAACTGCCAAGCCCAAATAGTACTAGAAGGGAACAGGTGTGTGATTCAGTGGTATACTGTTTACCTTCAATGTCTTTAGTGTGGCTTTGATTTCCAGCACCAATCCCCTTGAAAGAAAGAAGGAAGGAAGGAAGGAAGGAAGGAAGGAAGGAAGGAAGGAAGGAAGGAAGGAAAAGAAAGAAAGAAAGAAAGAAAGAAAGAAAGAAAGAAAGAAAGAAAGAAAGAAAGAAAGAAAGAAAGAAAGAAAGAAAGAAAGAAAGAAAAATAAAGAATGCAAGCAAATCTCAAGTGGTCCTAGAAATCCTAAGCTTTCATGGAATCGGTCATTCTACCCTCTTCTGGAAAATGGAAAAAAAATTCCCAACTCATGCTATGATATCAGCAAAAAATAACAAAAGAAGAAACCACTATCACTCAAAAATCACTCAAGGGGCTAGAGATTTAGCTCAGTGGTTCTGGCTCCTGCCTAGCAAGCGCAAGGTCCTTGGTTAGATCCCCAATAACTACATACAACAATTCAGGGTGTGGTGACTCCCACCCAGGAACAATCAGTACCCCATACCACAATACCAGGTGTGGTGGCTCACGCCTGTAATCCCAACACTCGGGAGGCAGAGGCAGGAGGACTGCTGCGTTCAAGGCTTGCTTGGGATACATAGGAGACTCAGAGCTGGCCTGAATTACAAAGTGAGACTCTGTTAAAAAAAAAAAAAGATTCGTTGAAGACTTTAAAGGCCAAAACATTAAACTTCATACTGTATCAGAAAATATCTTTGTTGTAGTGGAGACACCTTGGTTAACTTGGCACAAACAGTACTTTTCTGATGGAGTAGGTATGAAAGGTAACCCATGATTTTGTTCTTCCTGGTTCTGATTACAAGTGATGTAGAACAATTGTTCATGAGTTCAGTTGCCATTGTATTACCACATCTCTGAAATACCTGCATGTGTCATTTCCCAATTTTTCTCATTGCTTTAATGGGCTGTAGTTATATATCCAAGAACTATCTTCTCCTAGTGTCTGATTTATCTTTCCCCACTCTTCAGTGGACTAAATCAGCAGTGGATCTGGACAGCCAGGTTTCAAATTTAATTCAAACTATCCATTATGGTTAGTGCTGTTTACATCTTGATGAAGAAATCTGTCCCGGTCATTCTCACACGGAAGGAATTAGGGGAGACTGAACCAAGGACACGGAGTGATGGGGGCAGGGCTGGCAGCAAAACAAAAGATGAGGGGAAATCCAGCTCTGAGGACCGAGACACAGGAACACATCGCAGTTAAAGTCAGGGGGCTCCAGCGCCCTAAGTCTAGCTCTGCCACTGACTAGACATCAGCTGTCTAAAACCTGAGTTTCCTCGCCTGAAACTGAGTGGTGTTGCTAACCTCAGGGCCTGCTGGAGAGATTGCATGTGCTGGGCTCACCTAGGCTCGGGGGACCTGGAAAGTCATTAATGAATATTTAAGGTTGTCATGGAGACTCAGTGCAGGCATGGATCAGCGCATGAGCGTTCCCAGCAGGTCTCATGTGCGAGAGCGGCACAGAGTTCTTTTTTTTTGAGACAGAGTCTCGCTTTGTAGTTCAGGCTGGCCCTGAGCTCGCTATGTAGCCCAGGCAAGCCTCGAACTCAGCAATCCTCCTGTCTCTGCCTCCCGAGTGCTGGGATTACAGGTGTGAGCCACCACACCCAGCACTGTGGTATGTGGTATTGATTGCTGGTGGGCGTGAGTCACCACACCCAGCATTGTTGTATGTGGTTACTAGGATCCAACTCAGGACCCTGCGCTTGCGAGGCAGGCACCGGAACCACTGAGCTAAATCTCCGGCCCAGCACAGAGTTCTTGCTCAGGCACCCGCTCCTCCCACACTGGAGGCCCACAGCCTTCATCTCAGCCTCCGAGTCACCCAGGCCCTGCTCTGAGGCTGTTCCCATTCACCTCTCCCAGCCTCTCTCGTGGGCTGCTGAAGCCCCGCCAGAGGCTGCTGAAACCCCAGAGGCTGGATGGGCTCTTAGTAAATGCGGGCTGTGCTATGTCCACTAAGTCTGACTCTCTTGACCCTCAGAAGGACCAGAAAGTCTCACTTGCTCCCAGCTCCTCTCCTCAGAGCTGGGGCCACAGGATCTGAGTCACAGACTCCACACGCAGAGTTTGCTGACCCCCCAGGTGGGTTGTGGTCCTGGAGCCTGGGTTGGGGTTCTGGGGACAGAGCAGGAGGGACCAAGTTTGGCGGCCTCTTTCTAGTGGTCCAAAAGTTGCCAGGAAGAGTTGAGAGTCTGCAGTAGGATGGACACTGGGACTGAGCAGAGACACTGGCAGGTCAGGGGCGGAGGGCAGAGACCTTGGCCTCGTCTACTCCTGTGAGTCATCCTCCAGGGGCTCGTTGTCACGAGCAAGCAGGTGGCCATGGCTCCTGGTGCACATTCCTCTGCTGCCTTCTTGGGCAGGCGCCACGGTCTTCACGCAGGAGCCCATCGGATCCTATCTTCACAGCATGTTGCATGTGTTATCATTTCATCACGTGAGACAACACTGAACTTCGAGGGGGGCACCTGGGCCTGGCCCGCACAGCCAGCAGCAGGAGTAGGAAACCTCAGACAGACTCAGAGTGAGACTCAACTAACCAACCAGGCTGGACCATCAAGGCTGTAAGAGACAGAGATGACCAAGCAACAGTTCAGGTAAAGGAGAAACAAGAGCTGGGGCCATGTGTAACCTTACATTGAGCGCTGACCAGGAGGAAAAATTGCTTACAGGGTGTGATTAAAACAGTTGTAACTAGTATAAGATTTATAAATTAGGTGATATCTTAGTTACTATCTCACTACAGAAACAAAATATCCAGTCCCCACAAGCAAAGAAGGAAAGATTTATTTTGGTTCTCAGTTTCTAGAGGTTTCAGTCCATAGTCTGCTGGCTCCAAGCTGGGTCAGCACAGCAGAAGGGGCTGACAGAGGAGAAACAGCCACTGGCAGTTCAGACAGGAAGCAGCATGACTTCCTTTTCTTTCCCTATTTATTCAGTCCAGGATATAAACCTATTTATTGATTGGTACAACCCACACTCAGACTGAGTTGTCTCTCTTCAGTAAATCCAGCATCTGCGCCTGGAATTACGCTGAACCAATCAGTGAGCTAATCCAGCTAATCCAATCAGCCCCCAGAGCCCCACCTATGAGAGCAGGAGGCTTTGGGGGGCATCTAGACATAAGGAATAATGGGTAATAATATTGCACCATTGCTTTTCAATATAGTCCTGCGGTCCTGTAAGAAAACGGACTTGTTCTTGAGAAATACACTCTGCAGTATCCCAAAGTAGAATCCCAATGTGCCCGCATACTCCTGAATGGAAAAAGTACAAGTGTATAGAGCAAACTGATGAAGAAGGCAAACGTGGCAAAAATGTCTCTTGGGGACTATAAGGTATATGAGTTCTTTATTTCTGCGACTTTTATGCATATTCACGATGATTCTAAATTTTTAAAATTTAACAAATGAAACTCCTCCTGAGGAGGAGCCACACAGTGGCAGCTACCCAAGCAGCCCTTAGTTTCCTGCCGCGTCGTCCCACCGCGCCCCCTAGTGGTCTTTCTGGAAAGGCAAACTCGACATTCAACGGCAGTTTGGAAATCTCTTCAGATGTGGCGAGATGTGCACCTGAGATCGAAGAAAGGCAGTAGAAGGGGCCACAGTGGCATCACCTGACCCTCTCGCACCTTTTTTGCCGAGCCATCTCAGGACGGGGTCGGGAGGAAATACGTCTTGGCGCTGAGATGCTGCTCTCAGGGCAAACCAAACCAAGCCCCGAGAGAAGCGGGCTCCTCCTAGGCCACAAGAGTGCGCTGTTTCCTCCCTGTCCACCTGGAGGAGACACCTACACGCCGCGAGTGACTCCCGCTGAGCAGGATCAGGGTGCTGTGGATGCTGCAAGGTCCAGGATCGTGTCTTTCCGTAATCTTTGCAAAAGGTTTACAAAATATTGCATGAAACTCTTTGCCATGAGTACTGAGTTGTTTGGGGCTTTCTTAAGCTTTTTGTTTGTTTGAGACAGGGTCTTCCTTTGTCGTTCAGGCTGGCCCTGAGCTCACTATGTAGCCCAGGCAAGCCTCGAACTCAGCAATCCTCCTGCCTCTGCCTCCCGAGTGCTGGAATTACAGGTTTGAGCCACCAAGCCCATCATTTGTAGTATGTGGTACTGATTGCTGGTGAGCATGAGTCACCACGCCCAGCATTGTGTGGTATGTGGGTACTGGGGATTGAACTCAGGACCTTGCATCTGCAAGGCATACACTGGAACCACTGAGCTAAATCCTGGCCCTCTCTTAAACATCCACTGTCTGGCACTGACACCCTCAGCTCACTGTCTGAGACAGGCACTGAAGTGTGAGGTCACAAGGCCCTTGAGCACCTGTTGAGAAAGGCCTGGCACCCACCCACACACCAGCCTCGGGTGCCACAGCCAATAGCAAGGTGGGATTCTTTATCTCCAAGCCCAACTTCCTCACTACACAGGTGGGGGCTGCCCCTTCCCCGCACACTTGACTCTGAAGGTACAATGTCACCAGACTGCATGCCCCTGAGTGCCAGTTATGAACTCACGACTTCTTCAGAGCACAGCAATGTAAGAACTGCAGATGGTGAGGGGATGGGCGTGAGGGGTGGGCTGCCTTTCCAAGCTTGAACAGGCCCAGCGGAAATATAGACACTTCAGCCTCCACGCAGAGCAATCCGCCCCCAAAGATCACATGTGGACTTGTTTGAAGATCTAGTCACAACAGGGACAGGGCAGTGCATGTGGACAGTGGCCAGGAGAGCTGATGAGTCTCCCACAGCACACACATGGCCCCAGACAACAGTCATGTGACTCTGTGTCACTCTGTGCCTGTCACCGTAACACACCTAAATGACCAGCTCCCGAAAGGAAAAGCTTCCCTTTGACTCACAGTTTGGGGGTTGCATCCCACACTCACTTGGCTGTGTCGTTTTGGCCCTATGGCAAAGTGAGCATATCATGGCGGAGCTCCTGGTGGACCAAAGCTGCCCGTGGTGGGCCACAAGAGAGGAAGGGAGTGACGGGTCCCACGAGCCCCTTGGACAGCTCTTTGCTGTGACCCAAAGCCTCCTACCAGGCCCCACCTCCACAGTTCCCACCACCTCCTGGCAGCACCCGCGGTGCCCAGGCCTTTAATATGGGGACTCAAATCCAAGCTGTGGTGCGCCAAGTCCCCCTCAGTCAGGAAGACTGGAGGAGGCAGCAGGGAGAGCTCTGTGGCAGCTGTATTGTGACCTTGTGTCCCTGTGGCCACGGCCCTTTTTAGTGCCCCTGGGAGGGGTACCCTGTCAACAGTCATGACGGGGCAGGATCCTGGCTCTGGGGTCAGTCGGCATCCTGTCATCCATTCAGAAATGATGTCCTGTCCTGGGCAACACAACACACAGGGACGTCCCTTCCCCCCAGCCGTCTAGTGGGGAGACAGGTTAGACAAGGAAACATGCAAGCTTACAGGTAGTAGCATACAGTGATACAGGCCGTGAAGCGTAAGGGCGAAGACCCCACAGCGGGGACAGGAGGGCTTCTCTGAGGGAACGACACGGACGCTGAGTCCCAGAGAAGGAAGGGGAAGGACAATGCTGCTGGAGGGTCAGCTGTGCAAAGGCCCTGAGGTGGGGGCTGAAAAAAGCCTGGGCGGTGTGACAAGAGACAGTGGAGAAAAATAGAGTGGGTAACCTTGCAAATGTGGAGTGGCAGAGTCCCCATTAAGGAGTTCGGATTTTCGGTCCAGGAAAAACTTTAGAAGAATTTGAATCAGTGCAGTGCCACCCTCAGACCTGCCCTCCTGACTGGCCCTCATCCAGGCACAGCCCCGTGAAGAAGATACCGTATGAGCAGAAGCCCAGAGCGTGGGTCTCCGCGGGAAACCATCCTACAAGGCCAGGCTTGTCACTTTGCACAACACAGAATGATAACATTCTTCCTCACCCCAAATGCCACGCCAGTCAGGAGAGGTGGTGACAGAGCAATCCGCATGCATTATGAGATCATTACTAGGCCACTCACTGTTAGACACAAGCCGTGTCAGCGCCTGGAAACACCTGTTTGGGCCACGCAGCCCCTCCCAGTAGTGGGGAGTTTCCCAGAGGCCCTTGGCTTCTTTTTGTGGGTCCTGGGTGACTCAAACTGGGACACTTGCCCCTCCTAGAATCCTCACGTGGCTGTCCTCAGGTTCCAAGGTGTCCAGTGCTGCCGGGGCTGCATGGCTGCTGTGGCTGCCGCGCGGTGTGGGGCAGCGTGTGTGACCTGGCTCTCGTTCGGTCCCTTCATATGTCATGCTCAGGACTCTGGTGGGAGCTGAGCAAGCACACAGCATGGGGCTCTGGGGGCACCTGGTCACCTCTGCGAAATCAGGAAATCTGCCCCATAGGGAATGCTGCTCAAGATAGACATGGAGTTACTTGAAGAAAAGGGTTTGATGGAAAATAAATGTGGGGCAGCCTTTGAAACTACAGGATTTCTGTGCCCATCTGATTTGCTAACGTGCATTCTGAGTCTCCTGGACTGGGTGATACTCATGTACCTTTTATTCCAGGAGCATCATGCAGATTGGTGTGTAGAAGGAAGTTCCTTCTACATCACTACGCGACAGTGGGAAGGACAGAAGGTGGTCAGAGAGGGTCAGGCCACGTCTGCTTCCCCTTCGTTTCCTGTCTCCTCCGAGGGACAGTCGTGGGACCCCTGCTCCCAGAGCTGGACCCAGCAGGAGGCGAGATGGAGCCACGGTGAGGGCCCTGCTGCTCCACCAGGTCACCTAGACCTTGTATCTTCTCAGGACTCCTGGGGTACAGGCCCCCCAACGCGTTTCACACGAGACAACACACATGCTTGTCTGTGTGGAATTCGGGGTGCTTACAGGAAGGAAACACTTTTCCCCGTTTTTTGTTTTTTTTTTTTTTCTCTTCCATTACTTAAGTACATGCTTTGTGAAAAAAAAAAAAGTCGACACCAAGAGCATAAGGTCAAAAGCAGACACTCCCTTCACTCATGTTCCTGCGGCCCCTCCACTCGCTGCAGCAGTTCGGGAAGAGGGAAGTGGCTCTGGGGCGGGGGCGGGTCCATCTTCACCCAGCCTCTCACTGGCTCTGCACGCGTGGGCACAGGCCTTGCAAACAGTGCCCAGGCCAGTACTGAACACGATGGACACGCGAAGCCTTCCACCCAACACTCACACCTGAATGGATTCAGTTAAATTCGACGGGGCTTTTCTTTTAGGATCCAGGCACTTTTTTAAAAGATATGATCTTGCTCTGTAGCACAGTGTAGTCTCAAACTCATTGTCCTCCTTCAGCCTCTCGGATAGTGGTATCACAGGCATCCAACCACCATCCCCAGCCCTAGCACTTGAAAAGAAAATTGAATTTCATGCAGTGAATGTACTAAGTACAGAGTGGGCTCCATTTGTGTAACATTTTTTTTTCCTTTTTTTTTTTGAGACAGGGTCTCACTTTGTAGTTCAGGCTGGCCCTGAGCTCACTATGTAGCCCAGGCAAGCCTCAAACTCAGCAATCCTCCTGCCTCTGCCTCCCGAGTGCTGGGATGACAGGCGTGAGCCACCACGCCCGGCACTGTGGTGTGTGGTATTGATTGTTGGTGGGTGTGAGTCTCCACGCCCAGCATTGTATGTGGTTACCAGGGATCGAACTCATGACCTTGCACTTGCAAGGCAGGTGCTGGAACCACTGAGCTAACCCTCCAGCCCTGTGTAACATTTTTTAAAGTCCTCCTGTGCAGTTTCTATATGTAGAAATCACCATTCAGAGGCTAGTTTATTTTTCAAATTAATATTCAAATTATCATTTTAAAAAACAGATTAGTTGACTCTCTTTATCTTACAGGTTAAGATGCTAGGAACTAAATTTTTACCAGGACACTTAGAAAATGGTACTCTTTAAGTTTAGTTTATAATGTTCTTACTCTTCAATGAGCTCAGCTAGGATATCCAGATAATACAGATAACCCAATTAAACTTAAATTATCTAAAGTTCCTATCTAGTTACTGTTCTATATTTTCATTTGGTAAGTCTAGCCAGCCTGAACCCAGAATGATTTAAGTAACTGGTTTTAAGGCATTTTGGACCTATTTTAAAACGTTTTTAAACTTTTTCTACAAATATAATACCCCACTTCCTTTTTAAAGTTCTTCAATTGTCTTAACACCAGGAAAAATCTTTTTGTTTCACTAAATACTTCTAAAGTTAATAAACTAATCTCACAAAGCACTGCGAAAATCCTCAAAAGCTGTGCACTCACTTGGTGATGTTGGACTTCAAGTCATGAAGTTGACTGATCTACCTCACTGCACATTTTACGTGGGAGCGACAGGATGGATTGTCAGTCTAACTGGCCAAAAAATCTCTCAGGTGGTACAAATTCCTAAAATACTACACATGTGTAGATTCCATCTTTAAATACAAGAAAAACACTGTACTATAGTTCAATCACCTAAGTATTTCTACACTTAGCTCTAAATCAACCTTTGATCAGAAAATGTCCACTCAAAGGGAGGATTTAAACGCTCTTAACAAGAGGTACTTTTCACTAAAGACTCAAGCAGATCTGAGTCTGGGGGTGCAGGTGACTGGCAGGTTCATCTTGGCATGAGCTCGGGAAACCACTGTTTTCCCCATGCACTGTTTCCAGTTATCTCTTGGAATCCAGGATGAGTGGCTAGGATGTTGACTAACACAGGTTGGCGGAGCAGGTGCACTTTTTCCTGGGGCTACAGCTACGAGTCCATCTCCACCAAGGGGGTTCCTGAGACCTCACAGCTTGCTGCAAGTTGTTGCTATGCCCAGCCTTCCTCTAGCAGAGAACTGTCTTTCTAAAAGTCCACAAATCACCAGAATACATTTTGAATTTTTTGCTTATCAGATCGTGCTATCTTTTTTTTTTTTTTGCTTTTGAGACAGGGTCTCGCTTTGTAGTTCAGGCTGGCCCTGAGCTCACTATGGTGCCCAGGCAAGCCGCCATGAACTCAGAAATCCTCCTGTCCCTGCCTCCCAAGTGCTGGGATGACAGGCGTGAGCCACCACGTCCAGCATTGTGGTATGCAGTGTTGATTGTTGGTGGGCGTGTCTCCACGCCCAGCATTATATGTGGTTACTGGGATCGAACTCAGGACCTTGCGCTTGTGAGGCAGGTGCCAGAACCACTGAGCTAACCCTCCGGCCCAGATCTTGCTATCTTACTGCCCAAATCTCTAAAAAGCATTTTACTAGGGCTGAAGTCCTATGATTCGTACAAAATGTTCCTTTCTCAGGGTCACGGAGCTCTCATCAGCATTAAGATATTGGGTCAAATCAGTGTTTGGGACTGGCTATTTGTTGACAGATAGGAACCGCCATAATGGGACCACAGTGGGACAGAGGCTGGGACAACAAAATAAATCCCTGGGTACAGTACACAGTGACACTTTGCAACCTGGCATGTTTTCACAGATGAATCAGGAATGTTTCCAGAAAATCATGATCTTGCTATGAAATTGTTACCAATGAAAAACCCAAAGAAGACCTGTAGTTTCACTTGATCTTGGCGGTCATAGGCTGGGTGATACATTACTGGCCTCCTACTAGCTTTGCTGAGGATAACACCTCTGATGTGTGGGATCTTATCTGAGTTACCTGAGTTATTTCCCAGGGAAATAACCACCTTTACTACAAACACAGACCTCTTCACCTACTTCGTGTGAGTGTACAGAAACTTGATCAGTGGCTAAAATGGGGTAAAAAGTTTAGCATCCCTGTTTTCATATTGTGTTTCTTCCCTTTGATTTCTTAACTCTTGGGTCAGACTATGCTCAGCTCCACAGGGGAACACGTTGATCACTTAAAAATATCTAGACCAGGGGCCGGGGACTTAGCTCAGTGGTACTGTGCCTACCTTGCAAGCACGAAGGCCAGGGTTTGATCCCTAGTACCACACACACGCGCGTACACACAAAAGTCTAGTCCAAGACTGTGCTACGGGCTTAGCTTGACCTGTTATCCGTTGGAGCTTTTGGTGTCTTCCTCCCTTTCCTCCCCCACACTATACTTCTTCAGGGCCACTAATGCCCGGGGGTCCTTTGGTTCTATGACAGTGACACAGTACAAACCAGTCTGCTGTCTCACGAGACCGAAGAATGAAACTGTATATAAAAAGAAGGTAATGAGCCGGATGTGGTGGCTCACGCCTGTAATCCCAGCACTTGGGAGGCAGAGACAGGAGGATTGCTGAGTTCAAGGCTTGCCTGGGCACCATAGTGAGCTCAGGGCCAGCCTGAACTACAAAGCGAGACCCTGTCTCAAAAAGCAAAAAAAAAAAAAAGAAGGTAATGAAGGAGGGGTGTTGGTTGGAAGTATAAGAAGAAAGAAAGCTCCCAGTAATCAGGGAGTGCCGGAGAGACAGGTGCCACATGGGCTCCTTGTGCAGAGTCTCACAGACAAGGAGAACACAGGACTCTGCCCGGCACCGAGTGGCCTCGTGGGCCCAAAAACACCAGGTGAGACTCGGGTTCTTTCAACGGAGAGTTCAAAAGAAACACCATTTACTCCAGGTTCCCAAATTCCTGGAAACAGCCCACAGCCTGATGTCAAGAGAGGGAGCTGCTACCTTCATACTTTCAGGCTAAGTTTCTCTCCTCAGAGTTAATCCTTGACGCCTGTCCTTATCTTAACTCTATCATTTTTCCTGTGTTTACTTTTACGTTTCTAAACTGAACTGTCTTTCTGGCTGAAATGAACTCTGCACATGCTGTTTTCTGTACAGTGCTGAGCACCAGCCTGACTCCGCCTTAGCCCCTGTCCCTTGCCGGTTGTCTGTTCACAAGCTGAATAGCTAAACCGCTTCATACTTCATATTATAGCACTCAGAGGCCAGGACTGTGGTGCCAGATACACAAACATTCAACAGCCTCTAGGACAAGTTGGCTATAACCACCTATTTGTCCCAGGCCATCAGCAGAGGAGACATCTTGGTGAGGTCCTTTGGGGAAAAGAAGTGGGAATTACCAGACTTTAGCCACCCCAGCAAATCAATAACAACTGCTTTTTCTTATGAGAGCAGCAGCATGGTCTCTTCCTTGGCCAGTCTCTGAGGAGCCAGCCCGTTCCCCAGTTCAGGGACGCCCGCCCCAGTAGGGCTTCCGACGCAGGAATGCCTCCGGTGTCCCAAAGACACTTCACTCCTTCTAGTAGATCAGCAATCAGTGCCCTCACCCCCGCCACACACTGCTGGTATTTAAGTTGCTAAATTGTGTACAGTAAACTGCCTGGAAATTCTGTAACTCAAACTAAACTCAAACTTAATTTGCGCCCATTAGGGTGGTTAGAGAATTGCTGCCTGGGTGCGCCCAGGGACAGCTGGCCGCCAAATCCTGGAGATTAGAGAACCCCTGCAGGATTCTCCACTGCCTCCAAGCCTCACAGACCCCCACAGAAGCCTCCACTGCCCCTGGCACCCTCTGGGTGGACACACTCCCCATCAGCTGTCAGGAGGAGGCCCACGCAAACAACCACAGGAGAAATGCCTGGAGGTCACAGCTGGGGAGAGGAACACTTTGGGGAGGATGGCGCCTGAATTAGCCACGCACTTCCCCTCCCAGTGGCCAAAACAGAGCTCATAAAAGGCAAGCCCGGTCTCTTTGGTTCCTTAGGGATTGAAACCCACGATCAGCAGTTCCTCAGAGAAGTGAAAGTAGCAGAGGAATCCAGCAATTCCTGTTATCTGCAGGCTTTATAAATCAGTGACTGGGAGGAGGCCAGAGCCCGCACCACCTCAGCAGGCACCTCCACCTCTCATCTAGCCAGAGGCTTGGGAGGGAGCCCAGGATGTCCCCGCGGCTGCTGTCCCTGCCGCTCCTCCTCCTCGCCCTGCATGGTGCCCTGACCCTGAAACTGTGCTCCTTCAACGTGAGGTCCTTTGGGGAAAGCAAGAAGGAAAACCAGAAAGCCATGGATGTCATTGTGAAGGTGAGCCCTGCTCCCGTCCCGGGAGGGACACAGACTGCCCTCCTGGCCTAGGCATTCCACTAGTTTGCCCTCCGGGTGAGAGCGGGAGCCGAGATGATAAGAACAGGTGCAATATTGTTTTCACCTCTCAGCGCCTGGCGCTTGGGTCTTAAGGATAGCCCCCCCCCCCGCCCTGTGCTGGGCCGTGGGGCCGCCGACCTGCGCAGGTGTGAGGCGAGGTCTTCCCACGGTGCGTGCGTGGCTCGCGGGGAATTCCAGGGAATGGCTGGCTGGCTCTCAGGATGGTCTTTACAACCGCGTCCTGAGCGCCTGTGCCAGGCCCTGCAGGCACA
The DNA here is from genome assembly GCA_004025085.1 of Thryonomys swinderianus. Taxonomy (NCBI): domain Eukaryota; kingdom Metazoa; phylum Chordata; class Mammalia; order Rodentia; family Thryonomyidae; genus Thryonomys; species Thryonomys swinderianus. Next base: position 13,235 of record PVIC010014186.1, read on the forward strand.
TGGCTTTCTTTCATCGTCAGCGTGCTTCTTCCCATGCAGAGACGGTGAGGGGAGGGAGGTACGGTCCCCACGGGGGTGGTGGATGTGGGGACCGGGTTTTCCTGACCCACAGTGCCACCCCGTCCTTTCCCTCCTTCCCCCTTCCGTGGCATCAAGCTCCCCTAACCCTCAGCTCTACTCCGGGCACAGACAACACTGTTCCGAGATAAACTGACCAAGGTCCGCAAGCTGCTCCCACTTCTGTGGAGGCAGTTGACTGTCCTAGAGGTTAAGTTTGTTGCTGTGGCTTTTGATGCTAGGAAGTAAAACCTTTCCCAGGACTCTGGTGGGTGGTTGTTACCTCAGCAGACCCTGGTCCCACCTGGGCCGAGAGCTCCGGGTCCCTGTTCCCCCTGAGGGCCCGGCACTCCTGGAAGTTGTGCCGCTCCACCCACAGCTCTCGAGGGGTTAAACCGCAGGTGAGCCAAGCCCAGCAGAGCCTGTCCAAGACAGAGGCGGCACCGCCTGTTACTGCAGGTAGAGAGGACTCCGGGGGGACCGCTGCCGGCTTCTGCCCGGGCTGGCCTTCCGCCCTGCTTGGACTCCCTTGTGAACGGGACCCAAGGGCATCTAGGGGTTGTTTCCCGGGGTGGCCGGGCCAAGCCTGTGGGGGCTGTCACGCTGTGGCTCCACGGGTAATTCTGATGCACAGGGATCATCACGGCTTCATCACAGTGGCCACATGAGGCCCAAACTGAGTTTCTAATGCTTCTCGCTTGCTCAACCCTGTGAACACTTCCATGAAACATCCTACCAACAGCACACTGCCAGGGTCACTTGACAGGCAGCGACGGCTAACTCCGAATGGCAGGCACTTGAAACTGTGTCTGCAGGACCCACAGACCCAGCACCAACCAGGCTCAGGTCGGCTCTCTGACATTCTTATTTAATATGATGATATAGGTGGAATTTCCCCTATTTTATAGCTGAGAAAACTGGGGCCCAGAGAGCAGCATAGTGACTTCTCCAGTTTTCACAGTTAGCAGGAAAAAGAACCAGGATTAAACCCAACCATCTATCCGCCCATGTGAGCTGAGATGCCACTTCTGCTCTTCCATGCCAGATTTATTGCTCTGAGAGCAACTCAACCCGTCACATTATGGTCATTCTGCCGCTCCCTGGGGGCCGCAGAGAGAGGGAGGCACCTCTCCATCGGGTTCGCCTCCCCTGCCCGAGACAGTCTCCCAGTGTCAAGTCCTGCCTGGACAAGTCTCAGTCTGAGTGTCCTCTTCAGTTTGTGACCTTCAAAGAAGGGCTTACACAGCCAACAGCTACTGATTGAAGGGAGACCATGTGCCAGGGCCCCCAGGAACAGAGTGGTGGTAGTGGATGTGGGAGACCCTGTCTCCTGCTTCCGGGAACTTACAGCACAGCATTTCTGGAGTGTTTACTCTGGCTGGACCTTTAATAGATTCCAGCCTCATGATCACGCTCATGGTGAGGCAACAGGAGCCCAGAGGGGTGAAATGAGTCACCCAAGGCTGTAAAGCCCATCTTCCTACCGTGCCATGCTTCCCCCCAAGGAAGGCATGGAGTAGACTTTCATGAGCCAGCCACTGCCCAAGATATTTCTATGCTCTTTGAGGCTGTCCCCTCCCGTCTCGCCAGCCCAACTCAGGCCATTCTGCCAGGAATCCTTCACACGAGCTGCACATTGGCCTCTAAACTCTCCCATCTCCCTGTGAAAACTCAAAGATCATCTTCACCAGGGAACCTCAGTGTTTCCAGGCTGGGCTCTGGGAGGGGCATGCAGGGGCCTCTTCCATGGAGTTTTCTTTTAAGGAGACTAAACCGGGAGAAATGTTTTCCCCAGTCCTCTGGCCTGAATTTAGAGCAGGGAAAATGCGTTGAGATTCCATTTGAAAAGTGAATTTTTTTTTTTTTTGAGACAGGGTCTCGCTTTGTAGTCCAGGCTGGCCCTGAGCTCATTGTGTAGTCCCGGCAAGCCTCAAACTCAGCAATCCTCCTGCCTCTGCCTCCCGAGTGCTGGGATTACAGGCGTGAGCCACCATACCCGGCACTGTGGCATGTGGTATTGATTGCTGGTGGGTGTGAGTCTCCACGCCCAGCATTGTATGTGGTTACCGGGGATAGAACTCAGAACCTTGCGCTTGCGAGGCAGGCCCCGGAACCCCTGAGCTAACCCTCTGGCCCAAAAAGTGAATATTTAATGACAATAAGAGAAACAACATAATAATAAACAAGACTAAACTATGTGATAAATGTTGCCACTGCTTACACAGCGTCCGTTTATGCGGTGGACTTGTTGAGCATTTTATACCCACCATGTCTTTTAATTTCTATCATGAACCCAAAGGATCATAGAGTTGCTCATATTTTCCCAGGCTTGATATAAGGAATCCAGGTGTTGCTTCTGTGACCTTCTCAAGGTCACCCAGGTGTCGCACAGGGTCAAGATACGATTCCTAAGCCGTGGCTGGAACCAATGGGCTGGTCATTATGGTGCCAGTTTTGTGAATAAATACAGAAATCATATGGGAAAAGGTCTAAATGATGGGGTTAGAAGTCAGTGAAACTTTTATAGTCTTTCCTGATTTTTCCAGATTCTCTACAATAAGCAACATTATTAACTTTTTTTTAAATGTTACCAGGGATTGAACTCAGGGTCTTCTGCTTGCCAGGCAGGTGTGGTGCTGCTGAGCCACATCACCAGCAGCAACTTTCTTTTGTTTTTTGTTTTTTTTTGGTTTTTTTTGGTACTGGGGAATCAAACCAGGGACCTTGTGTTTGCACAGGCACCAGAACAACTGAGCTAAATCCTTGGCCCCCAACATTACTTGTATAATTATAAAATTAGAACAAAAGCCTCTTTTGTGGTGCTGGGGACTGAAGCTAGGGCGTTATATAAGCTAAACATACTCTCTACCACTGAGCTCAAAAGTATTTTTAAAAGAAGGGAATAGGAAAATTATTCCTTTCTCTTACAATGCCATAGGAGGAGTTAAAAAAAAATAAGAAAACATTTGTGTGTTGTGAATTTTGACTCTGCTGGTTCTAAAGTGGCCTGTCTCTTCTCCTGGCTCCCTCCCTATCCATCACCCCAGGCCTCCAGCAGAAGCCAGGGCTACAGTCACGAAGAAAGTGAGGCCCGGCGTGTGAACAGGCACGCGGTGGGCCCACGATGAACTCTGCTGGGTGGATGAACTAGCGGGTGGACAGATGGGGGGAGGGCAGTAAGACGGGCAGGCGGAGCCCGAGGGACCCATGTACAGGGTCCTTTCCCGGAGCGTGCCGGCAGTGAGATCTTGGGCCATCGCTCCCTGCAGGGCAGATGCTTATATCTACAGGCGATACTCCTAAAAACATCACGGAAGTGGAAATCAGTGGCAGCTGGGGACAGGGGCTCAGAAGTGCTTGCTAAGCGAGGGACAGGCTCGTAAACAGGAAACCTGAAGGCCGAACCTTCTACCGGGAAGGGGTCTGAACGCCGGCTCCACACTTGCTCTGGAACAGTGGATCACACAGAAGGGGACGTTGGCCTTGGAGCAGCAGCATCCCAAGGACGTGCCACTCTCCAGGCTGGGACGGACGGTGGCGCGGAAGCGAGTACAGAGCGGACGTCCTGTTGTCCTGTGTCTCCTTGGTGTCCCATTACAAGTAACTGGGGAGACAGTGAGGTGCTAGAGGCTACCTTCAGGCTCCAATGCCCATCGGAGCTGGCAGCTTTCTTGAAGCGCCACTGCGTGCTAGGCACTGCAGGGGTACACGGCATACAAGCAGGTTAGAAATGCGCCTGTCATTTCCTAACAAATCTGGGCATCATCTCCTTCTCCATAATTCTTTCCTTGTCAAATGGTTTCCTTTTCTTTCTTTCTTTTTTTTTTTTTTGAGACAGGGTCTTGCTCTGTAGTTCAGGCTGGCTCTGAGCTCACTAGGTAGCCCAGGCAAGCCTAGAACTCAGCAATCCTCCTGCCTCTGCCTCCCGAGTGCTGTTACAGGCATGAGCCACCATGCCCGGCACTGTGGTAGGTGGCATTGATTGCTGGTGGGCGTGAATCACCATGCCCAGCATTGTTGTATGTGGTTACCGGATCGAACTCAGGACCTTGCACTTGCGAGGCAGGTAATCTCCACCCCCCCACCCGGTTTCCTTTTTAAAAATCGTACTTCTCCCCCAAAGAAACACTTAAAGTTTTTAAGAACAAAGATACAAGTTGAAGTATAAATTTTTTTGTAATTTTATGAGCTAAAAATCATTGTGGACAATTTTGAAAACATGAAAACATATAAGGAAGGAAATAAACTGTCTCATTCCTGGAAGATAAAGGCTATTGGAAGGAGTAAGTGAAGCCAAGGGTCTACCCCTCCAGGCCCACCATACGAAGGTCTGCGGGTCAGCAGGGACCATGCCCGAGGCCAGCTGGGCCCGGGAGGCTTCTTCTGAGCCAGCGTGGCTATGTGTGGGTTTCCCATGCGCCAGTGGGAGGCTCCAGATCTGACGGCTCTGCCTCCTCGGGCACACCTGCGCCATGGGTGCTGGCATCTCTCCCTGTGGACACTTGCTGGTCAACCAAAATATCCCTGGGGTCAAGGTCTCCAGGATCCCAAACCCCAGTGATCGCCAAGGGACGGGAGCTTGGTTTGCACCTTGGAGAGTCTGAAGCAGCTGTTTTTCTTCGGAGCATTCCCTGATCCTCCAGACAGAAGCAATTAATTCCTTCCAAACTTTCCCATGGCTTGTGACTTCTATTTAGCATGAATTTTGTTAATCTCATATTGTAGCTAGTGTTTTTTATTTTATTTGCCTCACTTGCTGGACTATCAGTCTTCAAGATCAGGGACCGTATTTTTACAGTTTAGCATGGCGCCCTTTGGAGTCACAGAGCTGAGTTCAAACCGTGGTTCTCTGATTTATCCTTGCTCTGAGACTTTAAGGCAGACCCTCAGCCACTCTGAGCTTGATTTCCACCTAGGTTTAACAGGCTAAGAATTATAGTCATGGAGGAGGATTGTCACGAAGCTCAGACTAGACTGAGACAATAAATGTTAGCTTTTACAATGGTTACATTATAATTATATCTTGTTTCTGTAGGATCCAGCTTGGTACTTACTTACCAGTGAATTAATAAATATTTATGACCACGATTGTAATTATTCAAGTAAAGCCAAGACATAGGCTGCGCAGGGCACCATGATCACAGACTCTGGACTTGGATTGCTTAGGTTCAAAATCTGCCTTGGCCATTTTCTAGCCTGCGGTAGAGTAATTTTATTGACTTTTCCTAAGCCTCAGTTTCCTCATCTTTAAAATGGAAATAAAAATTAACTAAGTAGGACCAGAAGGTTAGCTCAGTGGTTCTGGCGCCTGCCTCACAAGCGCAAGGTCCTGAGTTCGATCCCCAGTAACCACATATAATGCTGGGCGTGGAAACACGCCCACCAGCAATCAACACCGCATACCACAATGCCGGATGTGGTGGCTCACACCTGTAATCCCAGCACTCAGGAGGCAGAGACAGGAGGATTGCTGAGTTCGCGGGGGCTTGCCTGGGCACCATAGTGAGCTCAGGGCCAGCCTGAACTACAAAGCGAGACCCTGTCTCAAAAAGCAAAAAAAAAAAAAAAAATTTAACTAAGTAATTAATTACTCAATTACTGGGTACTGTGGCATATCCCTATAGTCCAAGCTACTTCAGGGGCTGATGCAGGAGGACTGCTTCAACTTAGGCATTCAACACCAGCCTGGGAAACATAGTGAGATCCTAGCTCAAACACAACAATACAATGAACACAATAAAAGCAGTTACCTTCCAGGAGCCTTCATTCAGCTCAGGGAAGAAATTATTTCGGCAAGCACCAGTGCAGTACTCAAAACGCAGTGAGGACTAATGGAAGGCTGTCTGATTTATAGTGAATGGCCTCAACCCCTGGGAATTCTCTCTCTGCAGGTCATCAAGCGCTGTGACCTCATCCTGCTGATGGAGATCAAGGACAGCTACAACAGGATCTGTCCCACACTGATGGAGAAGCTGAACGGGTACAGTGGGGGAAGGCTGAGCCTCTGACAGTCAAGGTCAAGTGCGAGGGAACTGAAACTGGCGGGAGCACCAGCAGTGTGCTGACCACCGAGTCACACAGCAGCTCTGACCAGGCCCCGCCCTCGCTGAGCCCCAGTCCTGGGAATTTTGAGCTGCCTGCTGTAAATGTGACAGTAAAAACAGGAGAAATGCGTGAGGAGTTGGAACTGAGAGAGAAATGAAAGCAGCAAACAAAAGGGTGAGCTAAGAAGTCCTGTTATAAAGAAAAGAACCAATGTTGACAATGAAGAAAGAGCCAATAAAACTAGGACAAATGCTCACAAACTGGAATACCATTTAGCTGTTAAAAACCATGTCTCAGCTGGCCGAGGTGACACACACCTGTAATCCCAGCACTCGGGAGGCTGATGAAGGAGGACCATGATGAGTTCAAGGCCAGCTCGAGCTACATAGTGAGTTCAAGCCTGAACTACATAACGAGAACCTGTCTCAAAAAATAAATAAATTATAAATAAATAAATAATAAACATCATGTCCGCTACAGAATAGGTTATAGTTCTGAACTTGCTAGTTTCAATACATTGTGGCCACCTTTCCATGCTAGAATATTTAGCTATAAATAGAGCATCCATTATGTTACCTTTTAAACAAATTAGGATATTTTGTGTTTGAGCCCAGAAGAAAGGCTGACCAGATAGATGGCTCACCCTGATGATACCAGTCATTTCTGCAGTGTAGCTGAAGAGTCTTGGGGAGCAAGTCAGTGAAAGAATAGAAGATGTTTGCTTTTTATTTTAATCGCTCTGTATGATTTGAATATTTTATAATCAACCCATGTGGATTTTATAAGCTAAAAATCAATGAAAACCAAAAAGTACAGTCCTTGAGCTGTTTTAGATGACACTGGATAACGTTTGTGACTGATATTTCCTGTGAATAATCAGTGGATCTACTGTGTTAGTTTGCTCTCCATCACTGGCAAAAGACCTGAGATCAACAACGTATAAGGAGGAAAGTTTTATCTCAGCTCAGAGTGTTGGGAGGCCATGCTGCTTTGGGGCCTAAGCTGGGGAAGAACATCATGATGTGGGCATCAGTGGGGCCTCATAGTGGCTGCAAAGCAAAGAGAAAGAGAGAGGGAAGGAGCAGCTGCCAATGACTCCTGACCTAACTCCCTCCCCCTAGTTCCCTCCAATGGCGGCACTAGCTCCCAATGACCAAGCCTTCACCACCAGGCCCTCGGGAGGCACCTCTCCCAGCCACAACACGCCAACCAGAGTCACCCCAGAGCGAGCTAAAACTATACACACATGCGCCCTCCCCAATGAAGAATATCTGTGAGAGGGAACCTAGTCTTTTCTTTTTTCATTTTGTTTTTGTACTACTGGGGATTGACCCAAACTGAGCTATATTTGAGCTATATATATTTCTCCCTCAGCCTCTCAGAGTGCTGGGATCAGAGACATGCAAAACCAGGTTGGCTGGGAACTAGAATATTACCCAAGCTTCCTTGATGATTCTGATCCATCTTCTTGTTCTTTCTTTCCTTCCTTCCTTCCTTTCTTTTTCCTTTCTCTTCCTTCTCTCCTTTTTCTTTCTTTCTCTTCCTTCCTTTCCTTCTTTCTTCCTTTCTTTCTCTTTCTTTCCTTCCTGCCTTCCTTCCTTTCTTTCTTCCTTTCTCTCATTCTTTCATTTTTTTGTGGTGCTAGTTATTAAACACAGAACCTTGTGCATGCTAAGGAAGAGCTCTACCTCTAAGTCACACCCTCAAACTGATATATTTTACATTTTAAAAACTAATACAAGCTTTTTTGTAGGTAACTGTAAGATTAAGCAACAACTAGAATACACAGTATGTTATCGTGTTCATTTTTTTTTTAATGTGCAAGAGTCAAGGGAAATAATGCACTAATGTTGGCAGTAACTACCTTGGAGTACAAGTTTACCAAGAATGTAAGAGTTGGGCCAGAGATCTAGCTCAGTGGTTCCGGCACCTGCCTCGCAAGAGCAAAGTCCTGAGTTGGATTCTGTTAACTACAGACAACAATGCTGGGCATGGTGACTCACGCTCACCAGCAATCAATACCACATACCACAGTGCCGGGCGTGGTGGCTCACACCTGTAATCCTAGTACTCAGGAGACAGAAGCAGGAGGATTGCTGAGTTCCAGGCTTGCCTGGGCTACATAGTGGTCTGAGGGCCAGCCTGAACTACATAGCGAGACCCTATCTCAAAAAAAAAAAAAAAAAAGAGTGTAGGAGTAATTTTTTTCCATACTTCCCAGTGCAGATATTATATCCCCATTTTCCTCACAAAATATCTCATAGATACTTAAAAGCACATAGATATTCTAACCTACAGCTGTGTATATCCACCACCTGGATTTAACAAATAGTAGCATCTGGCCATTATGAGGCTCTGTCGGGAAAATATGTTGTTTCTTAGCAATAAGTCAAACTGGACCCAGGAACCTGGGGAGGGACCGCTGGGCATTCCCCTGCACACAGGGGTCCCCTTGGGTGTGACCAGCCCTCCCTGGGCTACTGGGGCTGGTGGCTGTTCTCCTGGTTCGGTCTTGACTTGTTCCCCAATGTGATCTTTGAAAGGCAGAGATTCAGGGAGTGTAGCCTCAGGGTTCGGAGCCCATGCTCAGAGCAGATTACTTGGTCTTGGCTGTGCCACGACCTTTGGCAAAATACTGAACTTCTCTGTGCTTCATTCTCCCTGTGGGTACCATGGGGCTGACATAGAAGCAACCTTCCCAGGATGCCATGCTAACCCAGTTAACTCTGGCACTGGAGTAGCTGGACAGTGCCTGCTATGTGGCCATGATTAGCGAGTGATGCAGGTGTCTATGGCTGCTATGAGGAAGGACTCACCACGGCAGGTGATGGCCCGGGGGACATATGCCACAGCTGCCACTGACATTGCATCCCTGGTCGAGTATCCTGCCAATCCGGTTCTATGGGCAGTGCCACTACTCCCCACAAAGCCTGGAGGTGGGTTCAGTCCTGTGTCCCTTACAACCTCCGCAGGTTAGACACAGAAGAGCCTGGCTTCCTGGAGTGAAAGCCAGGTCATGCTACCGGCCTCTCGGGGGTTCCCAGGGCTGGGTTTGGCTTAGGGCATGTATTTGAAGTCCCAGGCAGTTCTATAACCTAAGCCATCCCTAAATACCTGCTCTGCTCTTATCTAGTGACCCCCAAAGCTCCATCACAGCTTTAGCTGTGCCCCAGATCTCCATGTGGGTAGGCAGTGTGAATATGTGTCCAGCTGTGCCAGGCGTGGAGTTATCAGCAGACTTGGCAATTACACAGAGAGTCAACATAGCCTGGGGTAGGTGAGGGGTGAGGCAGGGTTTGCAGTCAGCCCCAGGACCAGGGAGAAAGCGCCTGGGGGTTTTATGGCACGAGGGTTCCTGCCTTCAATGAATGCTCGGGAGCAGCACCAGGACAAGTGGCCTGATGGGGTCAACTTCACCGGAAATGAGGGGCCACAGCTCACTGGGGCCAAAGCAGGACTTCTGACTCTGCCTGAAGAGTCCATATTCTCAGTGGCCCCCACAGGTACAGGCCAACGCTCATGGGTTTGGGGATGACTCAGGTCCTGTTCAATCCCAGCTTTGTCCTCTTAAACTGTGAAAGAAGGTAACAAGAGTATCTTCCTCTCTGGAACAAGAAATAAGGACTAGGGATGTAGCTCAATGATAAAATGTTTGCCTAGCAAATGTGAGGCCTTGGGTTCCACCCCCAACAATAAAAAAAAAAAAAAAACCCAGCCAGGTGTGGTGGTGCATACCTGTAATCCCAGAGCTCTGAGCCTGAGGTAGAAGAATCACAAATTCATGCCTAGCCTAAACAACTTAGTGACTTCCTGTCTCAAAACAAAAAAGAGTAGGGGTATATCTCAGTGTGAAGGGTCTGAGACAGGGAGGGGGAGGGAAAAAGAAAACGGAGGAGGAGAAGAAGAGAAGGAAGAAGTGAGGGGGAAAGGGTGGAAGGGAGGAGAGAAGTCTGCAGAACCTGGCAGGGGATTCTTATCCAACTCAAAATGTGTGTAGTGGCCCATTCTTGTGTCTCCATTGATCCCCGAGATCGAGGCCAGGCACACAGGGAGGACTACATAGTAAGACTCTGGCTCAAAAAAAAGCTATGACTTGGGCCGGAGGGTTAGCTCAGTGGTTCCGGCGCCTGCCTCGCAAGCGCAAGGTCCTGAGTTCGATCCCCAGTAACCACATATAATGCTGGGCATGGAGACATGCCCACCAACAATCAACACTGCATCCACAATGCCGGACATGGTGGCTCACGCCTGTCATCCCAGCACTCAGGAGGCAGAGACAGGAGGATTGCTGAGTTCGCGGCGCCTTGCCTGGGCACCATAGTGAGCTCAGGGCCAGCCTGAACTACAAAGCAAGACCCTGTCTCAAAAAAAGCAAAAAAAAAAGCTATGACTTGTAGCCCTTCTACATGACACCATTGGTAATAGGGAGGCAGAGGCAGATTAGAGAGGACGACATATGCAAGTGGGAGCTGTTCATTCTTTAAGATGCAACATGAAACCTTGTGTTTTCTAGAAATTCCAGAGGAATGACTTACACCTATGTGATTAGCTCCCGGCTTGGAAGAAACACATATAAAGAACAGTATGCCTTTCTCTACAAGTAAGTATAATCTCAGCCCTTTGAAGCACGGTTCACTTAAAGATGTGACCATGGGGCCAGAGATTTAGCTCAGTGGTTCTAGTGCCTGCCTCGCAAGCGCAAGGTCCTGAGTTCATCCGCAGTAACCACATACAATGCTGGGTGTGGTGACTCACGCCCACCAGGAGTCAATACCACATACCACAGTGCCGGGCGTGGTGGCTCACGCCTGTAATCCCAGCACTCGGGAGGCAGAGGCAGGAGGATTGCTCAGTCCAAGGCTTGCCTGGGCTACATAGTGAGCTCAAGGCCAGCCTGAACTACAAAAGGAGACCCTATCTCAAAAAAAAAAAAAAAGATGTAACCATGAACTAACCGAGTCAAAATATAGCTCTTCAAAACCAGATTTTGCTAACTAGCGCTCAGTATTCATGGAAATAACTGCTGTCGAAACTCGGGCTGATGTAAAGAACTAAATCTTAAAAATCGGAAGCATGAAGGCTGCCTAACAGGTGGCTGGTGGGTGGGGTGAGGGAGTCAGGGCTTCTGCGCTCCCCATGGCCCCGGATGCCGGGGTCCTCCTGCACAGCTCACTCCTGAAAGCCACAGCCTCACGGAGGCTGAGGAGCAGCGCAGAGCCTCAGCTCCGGAGGAGAAGAACTTCCACTTGCTGTAGAAGCTGACAGAGCCGTGGGAACCTACTCTCTGTTTCTACAAAGAAGCAAACAGCGCTTCCTTTTTTCTCTTTCAGGGAAAAGCTGGTGACAGTGAAGAAAAACTACCTCTATCATGACTTCCAGGAGGGAGACGCGGACGTGTTTTCCAGGGAACCCTATGTGGTCTGGTTCCAGTCACACCACACTGGTGAGAGCCGCCAGCTCGTGTCCACGACCCCCCCGGAGGCCCAGTGCCTACGCACGCGCGAGCAGCACCCCAGGGCTCAGGCAGCACCTTCAGGGAGGCCTGGGCCCCAATGGCCACGTGCTGCTCTTAACCTTTGAAGGGGGACAGTGCCGTGTAGATGGACGGCCTCTGCCTCCCTTCTCACAGCCACCTAACCTGATCCGCCTTCCTTCTGGAGCATTTGGCTCGTGAAAGTGATTTACTACAAGTCCTCGCCCCTGTCCAGTTCCTTAACTTTTAAGAGTCAAGTGATGGCCACCCACAGCGAGGGCCAGCGAGAGTCTCGCTGCAGATAGGAGCAGTTTCCTCTGAAGACTGGAGGAGACAGAAACCCAGACGGCTGCACCCTGAGCTCAAGGCTCATAAATCCCTCACGAAGCACTGGCACCTTGTAATCCTGAAAACACAATGCAAGGTAGAAACCGGGATCATCCTCTCTGCCCATTTGAGGAAACTGAAGTTCAAAAAGACACCATCATCCCTTGTCCAAGTCACCAGCTAATGAAGTGACTGGGCCGGGACTGTTACCCCAAGGGACTAGCTCCGCCCCCGCGGCACCCTCAAGAGGGGAAGCCAAGAGGGAAGTGTGGTTTGCAGATTGCAGCCACGCAGAACCCAAAGCCTTCTTCTCAGTTTCTACTACTTGCCAGGCTCTGCTGAGGGCACCGGAGGAGACAGGTGGGGTTCCCAGCAGCAGAGGAGACAGACAGTGGCCAGGTGAACACATGCAGCGCTGGGGCGAAGCTCAAGGTAGAGCATATACTTGGCGTGCTGAGGCCCCACGCCCAACCTCAGCACCAAACAAATCAGTGCAAGGTTCTGAGGGTGCACGGCTGCCTCTATACTGTCCAGGGGCACCTCGGGTCACGAACTTAATTCTTTCTGCGGTTCTGATCACAACCCGAACTGGATGAGAAATGAATCACATTCGATGGTCAGGTTCAATGTTGCCCTTAGTGGGAACGCTCTGATTTGGTTCCTGTCCAGTTTGCTTTGCAATCAGAACAGTGCAGAGAATTAAGTTCGTGAGTCGAGGTGCCACTGCACCAGCCTAAGCTTCCTGAATGATAAAGTTCTGCCCACAGTTAATAAGCTCAGAGGGAAAGCACTGTAAGAGAAGCTGGGGGAGGGAGAAGAGCCCTTTGGAGAGCTCGGGTAATAATCCTCTTTGTCACGCACACACTTCTGGCCAGCAAGAGCCTCCCACTCCCAAATAATTATTCCTTCTCAAAGAGAGGCCTGATCCTTGGTGAATTTCTGAACAAACCTGTTCGTCCTGAGCTGCTGCCCTTCCCTCCACTACCCTTCCCTCTCCCCTGGGATAGCCCTGCTCATCTGGAGCTTCTCTCCTGGACCGGGAAACTATGTCCCCTGACCTGAGGTGAAGTTCGCCATTTTCTTCATCCATTTAGCCATGTATTTCGTCAACAAACCCTTTGAATGCCCACGGAGTGTACTGACCCAGGTGCACTCTTTCATTAAAAAGACATTAAGAAAGTGGAAACACAGATGGGAAAAGGTATTACAACATATACTAACAAAGGACTCATGTCAAAAATATATAAAGAACCCCCGCCCCCTGGGAGGCTGAGATAGGAGGAACGCAGGATCGAGCCCCGTGCAGTGTACGGAGCCTGAGGCTAATTTCTGGAGCCAGGAGGGTGAGGGGTCATGGGGCTCAAGGGCCCCTGGGCCACAGGAAGTGACTTTAGAGCATGCAGGAAGCATAGGCAGTGCGCACTGGATGGCAGATCTGGGGTTCGCCTTAGGTGTGGTGACAGGGGTGGCCCCTCGGAGGTGCCATGGGGCTGTGAGCGAAGGACGCCACCAGAGGGCTGAAGGGGGTGCAGGGAGGGCATGAAATTCAGCGGGTGGGGTGTGTGCAGGGGCTTTGGGCAGCGCTGCAGAGAGAGGCTGAGGCAGGAGGAGGCACGCTGGACTAGGGCAAGTCTGGCGAGTCAGAGTCCCTGCTCTCACTGTGTGATGGGAATGAGAAGCGGTGACCACCTAGGGGCCTGAGGCAGAGTGAGGGGTGCCCCAGAGAAGGTGAGGTGCTGGGCAAAGCGGCTGCAGCTGCAGGAGGCTCCATGGCCTGAGGCTAATGCCACACTCCAGCTCAACCACAAAGACACCCACACATACTCGGCTTACTCCTTAAATATCCTTTGGGGGCCTTTCTTTGATTATAGAAGGAGATAAACTGGAACGCCCCACCCCACCCCACCCCCTCCCCACACTGAGATTGAACCCAGGCCCTTCACACTGAGTTAATTCTTTTGTTTTGTTTCTGAGGCCTTATCACTGTCACTAAGTTACAGACTTGGCTCGAATTTGCTGTCCTCCTGCCTCAGTCTCCCAAGGGCTGCGATTACAGGCAGGAGCTGCCACTCCTAGCTCCAGAATTTATTTTAATTAGAAAGAATTTTTTCCCTTAATTAAAAACCAAAAAGATACCCCAATAAAGCCAAGAAGAGTTATTCCTTTTTAAAAAATAGAACCATAAATGTATATGATCTTGTCAATTAAAAAATAAGAAAAATAAACCAGAAGAAAATACAGTTTTTTAAAAATAGAGAGAAAATAGAACACATCCAAAAGACCAGAAAGAGCACGGTCTTCCAGAATTTTATTGCCTCTGAAGAGTTAGAGAGTCTACACTATACACTATAAAAATAAGTGGCCCAGCCAGGCATGGTGGCACATCCTTGGAATCTTACCATTCAGGAGGCTGAGGCAGGAGGATCACCACAAGTTTGAGGCCAGCCTGTGCTACATAGTGAGTTCAAGGCCAGCTTGAACTACAATAGCAAGCCCCATCTCTAAAAACCAAAAAGTAATAAAATAGTAAGATAAAAATAAGCAGCCCAGTGATTGATTCTAGAATCTCTAAAATCTCTGCCACAGTTGGACTGCAGGCCTGCACATGGCTAGTACTTTCCAAAAAGGAGAGCTTATTTCCTCACGCAGTGCAGGTGGGGACCTGACAGGGGAGTGAGTGACCCCTGCTGCTGTCCTGTCCCTCAGCCGTCAAGGACTTCGTGATTGTCCCCCTGCACACCACCCCCGAGACCTCCGTGAAAGAGATGGACGAGCTGGTGGACGTCTACACGGACATGCAACGCCGGTGGAGGGCGGAGGTGAGACCCTGTGCTTGTCCCCGAGCACAGGCAGAGGCTGGTCCTCGAGTGGGGGGAGGAGCAGGTCACGCGCACAGCGCCACAGCCCGAGCCTGGTCTGGGCCTCTCCGAGAGCCCCACAGGTCACGCTTTCCTCGGCCCCACCTCGCAGCTGAGCTGGGGGAGCCACAGAGAGCCCGAAACCTTCAGGCCCCTCACGGAAAGGAAGAGCCCCGACCTGTGCCCCCCTCCTCTGGCTGATCCCCTCCCCTGGAAGACAGGCCGCTGTCGCGTGCTGTGAAAGCCCTGGGCAAAGACGGAAGGGTTTCTAGGGCTTCTCTTCCAAACTCCTCTCTTCCTCTTTCACAGTGTGACTCCTGGGTTCCCTTCCGCGTCCTTGGCTCCTCTGTTCCACACACGAGAAAGAGCTGAAGGGTGAACTCAGCGGGTCAGAGGTGGGGCTAGAGAAAGACTTCTTCATTCATTCTATAAATTATGAAATCATTCTCTCATTCAAGAAGGGACTGAGCTTTTTTCTATGGGGCACCAGGGCCCTGGCAGGGACCAGCGACCTCACAATGAACAGAGACCCTCTCGTGACCAGCGGAGGCAGAACTGCTTTCATTCTCCATGTAACTTCATGAATCGCCCGGTTGAGTGACAGGGAGGAGAAAAGAATTAATGGCCAATGGTGCTTTCTACCTTCCAGTGTTTACTGTTGGGAGATGCAGTTTAAAGCCCACCGGCCCTGTCACTGGCGGGGCTGGCACTTCGCGAACCTCAGCGTAGCATGCCTGTGTTAGTGGGAGCAGGACGGTCGCTCAGCGCAGACACCCTGGCTTGGCTGTCCCCCTCAGTCTTGAAGCCGTGATCCCAGAGGTCCAGACATGTCCTTGAGGAGCACTCTAGAGCCAGCAACCACCTCAAACACAGCTCTGACGAGGAAATCTGACACTCTTCTGCTTTAGGGAATGTTAAAATTCTGTCCAGGAGCTCTGCAGGGAAAATGCATCCAAAACAGCAAGTTTCTGTGGATGGTGTGGCTGGGTCTGGACCTTTTACCCCCCTGCCCCTCCCCTGTGACTTCTCCCGCTTCCTCCCAGGACTGGATTCCCGGAGACTGAGTTTCCAGCCTCAAAACAATAGGAGAGAGGGAGGTCGGTGCCAACGCCACCGTCAGCTCCCCACCCAAGGATATTTTCCTGCTGGAAACAAAGGCGCTGATTCACCCGAATGTTTTGATACCTAAAGTAGTTTGGCACAGAGACAAAGGATGTGAGGGAATATCTCGCTGGATCCTCGTTCCCACCTCCTGTGCATGCTCGATTAGTCCTGGTGACTAAGGACGGCACAGAGCTGCAGGAGCAAATACCTTCCTTTGTATTAAGACACACTTTTTATCCAGGCTCACTATGAAAATTCCAGGCCAGGCGCAGTGGGGAGTGCCTGCCATTCCAGCACTCTGTGAGGCTGAGGCAGGACAACTGAGAGATGAAACCCAGTCTGGGCAATTTAGCAATTTAGTGAGAACCTGTCTCAAAATAAAGCATAAAAAAGGGCCAGAGGTGTAGCTTAGCATGAAGGCCCTGAAGGCCCAATCTCTAATACAAAAACAGACCAACCAGGGCCGGAGATTTAGGTCAGTGTTTCGGGTGCCTGCTTAGCAAGCGTAAAGTCCCTAGTTCAATCCCCAGTAACCAAATACAATACCAGTTACTCACCCCCACCAGCAATCAGTACCACATACCACAATGCCGGGCGTGGTGGCTCAGCCTGTAATCCCAGCACTCGGGAGGCAGAGGCAGGAGGATTACCAAGTTCGAGGCTTGCCTGGGCTACAGAGTGAGCTCAGGGCCAGCCTGAACTACAAAAAAAAACAAAAAACCTAAAACAAAAAGGACCCGCCAACAAAAATTTGTCTTTGTGTTTACTTGCCAGAGTATCTTCAAAGCTTGGACTCAGTTGTAACCTGTGGCCTCTTCTCTTAAAATTAAGGATAAAATTAAGACCCTTCAGCACTTGCTAGGGCTGCCATACAGAAGAGCCAAAGAATGGATGAATTAATGATACAAAGGTGTTTCTCACAGTCTCGTGAGCCAGAGTCCAAGAGCACAGTGTGCGAGCAGGGCTGGCTCCTTCTGGGTCTCCTCTCTTTGCCAGTAGACTGTCGGACCACCTTCCCCTCCTCCCTTCCTCCCGCTCTCCCTCCTTTCTCCTTCTTCGGACGCGATCTCGGAGTCTTGCTCTGTAGCCCAGGCTGGCCTTCGCACGTTCTGGGCAGCCCGTACCACAGATGGGAGACGGAGTCCCGGCCGAAGTGCTGGGGGAAGGCGCTGTGCACTGCACCCCTCACCAGGTGACAGTCCCAAAACACGTCTTTCAGAATTTCATCTTCATGGGTGACTTCAACGCTGACTGCAGCTACGTCCCCAAGAAGGCCTGGAAGAACATTCGCCTGAGGACTGACCCCAAATTCGTATGGCTGATTGGAGACGACGAAGACACCACGGTCAAGAAGAGCACCAGCTGCGCCTATGACAGGTAGGCGGCCTCCACAGGGCTGCGGCCACGCGCTCCTCCAGGCAGGCGGCCCGTGAAGCTGCACGACCTGCCCCTGGGCAGCCCTTAGCAGGGGCCAGCACTGGCTCTGACATCACACAGGCCTGGGTTCAAGTCCTGACGTGCCCCTTGCTAGGTCGTCTGAGCCCGGTGTGACCTCATTCCCTCACTGCTCTGGACTGCAGACCGAGCGACAGCGTCCCTCAGGGGATGCGAGGAGCGAGTGGTCACATGCACATCACTCTAGCGACACAGAGGAAGCTGCTGGCGTGACCAGTGCTGGGCAAGCACTCAGTATATCCGCGGCCCCAGCTCTTCTCACGGTGATGTTTTGTGGTGTGTAACCCAGACCCCATCACAGGCCATTCGATTACTATTCGAGGTTCATTTCCTCAGGGTACAACCATAAAAATGAGAGCAGTTAGTGCTGGGTTATTCACACTTTTGAAACCTCTGATACCCATCCCGAAGTTCAAACCAGACATTTAAGTGATAGCGTCCCCTTGTACTTTTAAAGTCTCTTTGGGGTTTCCTGATACTTTTGCTTTTGCTCCTTCAGTCACAAAGGAAGTGGTGGAAGTCGGGGAGACAGAGATCACAGGCGGAGGAACCACTGGGAGTCCCGGAGTGGCCGCAGCTCAGAGCTCAGCCAGCCGCTGCACAGGACAGCGGCCTCCTCAGTGCCAGCAGCTTGCTCGGATGCTGGCTTTCGCTTCCATCCCCGGCCTCCTCGGTTCCTCTTGGGACTCGAGGCTGGAGTTCCCTCTGCAGATGTCTTTGCTGTAGCTCTTGAAAGTGGAAGATGAGGGTAGGAAGTTCAGGGAGGCCGAGCACTGGGCTTCCCCTCACCCCCACTCTGAAGGGCCTCCAGTCTCGCTGGGAGACACCACTTGACTCCTGTTCCTTCCTGTTCTGGCATCTTGAGCAGTGAAGTCCTTTCTCCCTGCAAACGAGCCGGGCCTGGTGGAAAAGAACAATGCAGACCACCAGGAAAGGTGCTCTATAACCCTCATATGCCCAAGGGTGGTAGGATTACACATGTGTTTTTACAGATTAGTTCCTTATTTTAATGCTCTAAATTTTCTGCATTCCACAACATTTCTTGTGGTTTACAAGTGACATTTTGAATCTAGATCTATACAAGATGGTCTCGATTCCAGTCCTTATCCTGTGGGCAAATATTTGTTGAACATTTCCATACACTGAGTGCTGGTGGACTTGAATGAGGCCCTGGCTTGTGCACTGGCTGCCCTGGGAAGAAGCCTGTGCCCATGCCAGGAGAAGTCAGAACCCAGCACCTTTAATATACTGCTTTCTGCTCTACGAACAAGCCATGTGGTGATGTCAACAAACCCTGGACACAAGAGGCTGGGACAGGCATAGAAAGGCAGTGTGCACCCTTTGCCTGACCCAGGCAGCTGGGACCCTGCAGGCCCCACCTGGTTGCCCCCTGAGGTACATTAGAGTCTGTTTCCAAAACTCACCTGGCTACCGCATTCCCAGGCCATGGCATCACTGCAGAGCATCTGCACTGTGGTTTTTCTCTCTATTTTTAAAAAATCCACTCATTTCTTACTAAAGCAAATTAATTGTTAAGGGATGATAATGCAGTGAGAAAACAGTGTGACGGCCAGGTACAGAGCAGCGCACACCTGTAACCCCTGCACGCTGGGAGGGCAAGGCAGGAGGAGCACAAGTGTCAGGTACTCAGGACCTCGTGCTTTCCAGGCAGGCACTGTCCTGCTGAGCTACATCCCAGCCCTCTCTGAGCCTTTCTAATCACATAATAATCTCATCAGGGAAGTGAAAAATCCTAAGAAGGGCAGCAACATTCCAGGACGCAGGTCATCACACTTGGTGTAGCATCTCTGTGTTGTCAAACATCTGCTCTTACACCTCTGCAGACACCACCCCATGCTGCACCCCTGTCTTGTGCCCACAGGGCCAGGGCAGGCTCAACTCTTCTTTGCAGTAGTAGGAACTGTCCTCTGGGGTTGCCAGGTAGAACCAGACGTGGGCTCAGAGCTGGTGTGAAGGGCCGGGCTGCTCTGTCACTTCCAGATGTCAAACACAGGTCTCGGTTTGATTTTACAAGTCAACAGCTGTCTTTCCTCCCCTTGCTCTAGGATTGTACTCCGAGGACAAGAGATTGTCAACTCCATGGTCCCCAAGTCAAACCGTGTCTTTGACTTCCAGAAAGCTTATCAGTTGTCTGAAGAGGAGGTAAGGCTGCCATCTTGTGTTCCTGTGCCACTGTTATCTTGGAAAGGTGAACAGTGACCCTTTGAGGTCACTGTTGAAAACCCCATACAGAGTCTCAATAACTATTATCTATGATCCTGACAAACTTCTTTTTTTCTTTTCAATAGTGTCTCACTATGTATTCTAGGCTACCCTTGAACTTGCTATGTCCAGTGCAGGCTAGTTTCAAACTCATGATTCTCCTGCCTCAGCCTCCAAAGTGCTAGGACTACACACATATACCATTACATCTGGCCCCTGACTGAGTAGGGCCAAGGATAATGTCCCCTAGTTCTGCTGAGTGACCTCAGACAATTAATTCATCTTCCCTCTCTGTTCCTGAACTTGCTCATCATTGAGAGGATGGCCATGTCCTAGACATCTCCTAAACCCAGATCTACCTCCCCTTCTCCTTACAGGCACTGGAAGTCAGCGACCACTTTCCAGTTGAATTTAAACTGCAGTCTGCAAGGGTCTTCACCAACAACAAAAAATCTATCACTCCAAAGAAGAAAAAGAAAGCCAATCGCTCATAGATACAAGGCCCTTCTCTTACTAACCATCTCCTGCTGTAAAATAAAATGGCTCTAACAGGTAGGACTCCCTGCACAGAAAAGCAAACTGGTCCAGCGGCTTTTATTTTCTACTGGAGTTAATCCTGTTAGCCCAACTGGAAGGAGAATCTTCTGTCATCCCCTCCTCTGGACTGCCCAAAAGGAAACCTTGGCTTTTGCAGTCCAAAAAGAAGGACTTCGTGCCGGAATCTTGAGCCCCTGTCCCCTGGCACCTGTTCTTACCGACCCTGGCACTGCAGAGGCTGCAGGAAAGGACAGACATCAGCCTTCAGTCCTTACCAGAATGACTCCCAGGAAATGAGCAGAAACCCCGGCCTCCCAACTGCCCCTTGTGTGGACTACTGACTGCTAGAACTCTGCCTCCTCTTCCGTGGCCAGGCCACCATCAGAGCTTGCATCACAGAAGGGTGAAGTCCACTCCAAACTGTCCTCCTTCAGCCAGCCAGCCAGCCCGCCCAGCAACCACCATGCCCTCCGTGACGCACCTGACTCCCGCCCCTGTCTGGCTCCCTCCGGCCTCTGGCATCACACCTGTCTCCACTCTCCCGAAGTCCACTCCACCCTTGCAAGCAGGACCTGCCTCTCCCTGCCCTTCCCATGTCCTCCCTCCCTTAGGGTCCTGGTCCCACCCTCTGCTTTACTCTGTCCCAGAGCTTGGACTAAGTGTCCCGTGTCCCATTTTCTCTATCTACATTTAACACTGACCACGATGCATTTGTCAGTGGTGTTGACAGGGCTGGTGTTAGAGTTCCTAGGAGGTTCTGATATGACAAAGCCTCCGCTGGCTGCCTGAGATGTTGTTGTTTTTCTGCAGTTTCTATCCATCCAGTGGCAAGACCATTGCCTGCACGTGGCATGCCCATTTTTGTGTCTTGCTCTTTTCCCTGGTAGTGTTTCTTTGCTCAGGCAGGACATCAACATGGCTTAAAAGTACACACAGTAACTCAGAAACAGCAGAAACAAAGAATGCTGCACCCTGACCCCTTCTCACTTTCCTGTCTCAGAAAGAGCCCTTCTACCAGCTCATGTCTTCCAGAGGAAGAGAGCCCCACAGGTAACCTTGAGAAATACCAAGTGAGACATACCATGCGCATGATTCTGGTTCTTGCTTTTTCTCCCCTAATCACATCGGGGACAGTGTGACTGTGGTGTAAGAAACAGAGCCCATAAAGCATTAGCCAGTTTTCCCTTGCTGTGACGAATCACCTGAGGTAAGCCAATAAAAGAAAGAAAGGCTCATTTTGGCTCACAGTTTCAGAGGTTATGGCTCCTGGCAAACTGGATCCATTGCTCTGGGCCCTGTGGCCAGAAAGACAGAATGGCCACAGTGCAGAGCATGGTGGCTGGGAAGCAAAGAGAGGAACGTGCAGGGTCTCGCGGGCTTTCGGAGGAAACACGCCCTGATGACTGTAACTTCCTCCAATTAGGATGCACCTCTTACAGGTCCCAGTCTCCTAATAGCACTAAGAATTGGGGACCCAGTTTGTAACCACAAGCCGTCGGAGGACACTGCAGATCCCAAGTGTAGCAGCCTGATACCTAAGATTTCGTAACCCCTGACTGAAGGAATAAAATCTAAAGGGCCCCAAGTAAGCTGGGGAAACATCCAGTTCACCTCAGAGATTTTGTTGAAGTTCTTTTAGCCCATTTGTCTCCATGATTTTCGGAGGAGGTGATGAGACTGTGAAGGTTTCTGTCACCTCTTTTCTAAGGCAGCGACCACCGTCTCAGGAAACCTCCAGTCTCCAAGGCCCGAAGTGGTTAAGCAACCAACTAAAAATGAGTTTATTCTGGAGAGGAAAAACCATTCTTTTGCCCCAGAGAGCTAAAATCTCCACCTGCCAGCATGGCCAGCATCCTGCAGCAGACAACAGGGGCACCCGTCTCCTGCCCTGCAGCAGGTTACAGGGCACGGCACCTGCCACCTGTGCTCCGGGCAAGCTGCGCCAAGCCAGGGGCACATGATAGGGCTGCGCTCACTGCTCACAGCCTGACGGAACTGCGATCCCGCCACACGTCAGGTCGCTTGGGCTGGCCAGAGGGAGGGGGCTCGGGCTTGGGGAGGTTTTCAGCTTTGGCTTTGTCCGGAGCTCAGCGTACTCCCTGGGCCCTGGAGACCAGTGTTGTGCTAACTGCGAGGCTCTAGGTGCGCAGGGTCTGTCTCATCAGGGCTGGGCTGGGGCCCAGGAACTTGCATTTTTAACAGGCAGCCACATCCTACTCAAGTTCGGGTTGTTCAAGGAAGGTCACGTGAGGACCTCCTTGCAGTTTAGGTCACGGTGATGTAAAACCTCGCGTGTGGGCCTGGCTAGTGAGCCCTTGATGCTGGCCTTGCTCCGTCAGGGGTGGCAGCTTTAAGCCTTTGGGGCCATGTCGCCCTCCTGAGTTACTTCACACACTGAGGTCCCACTGCGTTGTCACTCACCACACCAAGCGTTCTGGCAAACGTGGGCTGAGAAGTAGGACACCTGGATTCCAGTCCTGTGACATCCGCTTCTGCCGCACCTCTTCCTGCGACCTCCCTTCCTCGGCTCCAACCCAGAAGCACCCCCCAACTGACCTTCACCGTGTCCCTTTGGTCCCTCCCTCCTCTGAGTCAGCAACCTGGCTCAGGTCTCTCCTCCGGGCTGGAGGAGAGGATGAAAGGTGGCTGCCAACCAGGAGAGGGCAACAAAGGGAAGGGCACATCCCTGCCCTCCTGGAACGTGTGCAGGGAAAGCCGGTCACTGCGAGGCCGCACTAGCCCCTCCACAGTGGGTGGCCGAGTCTCTAGGGATCCGAGGAGCTGACGTTCCTGAGGTATCCCCCCGGCTCCCTGAACTACCCGAAGGAGCCGCATTCCCACATCACACTCACGGTCACATTTTAAAAAGTAGCCACCACAGTCCAGTGAAGGGAACGTGAAGAAGTAAGAATATGTGGGTGCGACACCCCCGCCACGCACACACACCCATCAGACGTGGTAGGCCCCATAGTAATTTGGGGGCTTATAGAAATTATAAGCTTTTAGCTGGGCGTGGTGGCTCACGCCTGTAATCCCAGCACTCGGGAGGCAGAGACAGGAGGATTGCTGAGTTCGAGGCTTGCCTGGACTACATAGTAAGCTCAGAGCCAGCCTGAACTACAAAGTGAGACCCTGTCTCAAAAAAAAAAATTATAAGCTTTTAGTTGAAGAAAAACCTTAATACACAATATTAATGTTTTCTTTATAACAACAATATAATATATATTTATATTAAATATAATTTTTAAATTTTTTTTTTCTTTTTGGAGACAGGGTCTCGCTTTGTAGTTCAGGCTGGCCCTGAGCTCACTATGTAGCCCAGGCAAGCCTCGAACTCAGCAATCCTCCTGTCTCTGCCTCCCGAGTGCTGGGATTACAGGCGTGAGCCACCACGCCCAGCATTATATGTGGTAACCAGGGATCGAACTCAGGTCCTTGCGCTTGCAAGGCAGGCGCCGGAACCACTGAGCTAACCCTCTGGCCCAATTTTTAATATTTTTAAATGAAGAAAAGGACTTGTGAAAAGTACCTAGGGCCCAGAAAAGACATAGTGGATGGTGGTAGAGACAGAACTCAAATGCTGGTCTGTCTGCCCCACGGTTCTCATTTATCTCTTCCAGCCCCGTTTCACTAGTGAG
>PVIC010014187.1:0-36913 GCA_004025085.1 Thryonomys swinderianus
GGTAGTGATGCCGGCCAAAGTGCCCACCCAGCTGACACTTGTCTCAGTTTTTGCCACGTCAGTCCCTGTTGCTTTTTTGTTCCTACTTCCAGGAACTTAATTCTTTCTACAATTCTAGTCTCAAACCAGGCTGGATGAGAACCAAATCAAACTCAGCGTTCAATGTTGATCTTGCGGGGAAATCTGATTTGGTGGTTGTCTAATTTGGTTTGCGACCAAAATCATGGACAAAAATGAGTTCGTGAACAAAGGTGTCTCTTACTGTTACTATCTTTGCTTTTCCACACAATGAAAGGGGACTGTGAGTTCCCACACCCAGTGAGGGGCTGAACTAAGATTTGAACGCAGCTTCGTCTGACTGTGGCAGCCCTGTCATACCACGAAGGTATCCCAAAGCCATCCCATCCAGGTATTGCATATTCCCTTCCAGAATTTTACCTACACTTCTTGGGGCACTAAGTGCACTGTGGCCTGCCCAGGCCACAGCTCTCTCCAGAAAAGCTCCCCTCCAGTGTTGTGGGCAGACTGAGCTGAAGATAGCCCTAGCACGTGGGGCCTAGAGCAGCTGCTGCCCTTGAGGACCAGAGAGCCCAGGCTGCTGGGCCTCCTGACTTGCCCCCCTGTACCTTGACCACCTTTTCTCCTGGAATCACCTCTCCACCTCCTTTGCCTCACTCTGCCCTCCCCAAAGCCACTCCTCCAGGAGTCTTCACTGTCTCCTGGTTACTCTACATTCCACCAACACGGCTCCTCGCCAGGTCCTGGAGCCATTCACTAGCTAGTAAGATATTGTCAGCCTCGGAGCCACATCCTTCCTTCATAGGTCCGGACCTCACGGCCCACTACACCCTTTACTGTTCTTTATTACCTTCCTCTATTGTCTGCCTATCTTTTTTTTTTTTTTTTTTTTTTTTTGCTTTTTGGAGACAGGGTCTCGCTTTGTAGTTCAGGCTGGCCCTGAGCTCACTATGGTGCCCAGTCAAGCCGCCGCGAACTCAGCAATCCTCCTGTCTCTGC
Organism: Thryonomys swinderianus; assembly: GCA_004025085.1. Classification (NCBI taxonomy): domain Eukaryota; kingdom Metazoa; phylum Chordata; class Mammalia; order Rodentia; family Thryonomyidae; genus Thryonomys; species Thryonomys swinderianus. The sequence goes on from PVIC010014187.1 coordinate 1,018, forward strand.
CTCCCGAGTGCTGGGATGACAGGCGTGAGCCACCACGTCCGGCATTGTGGTATGCGGTGTTGATTGTTGGTGGGCGTGTCTCCACGCCCAGCATTATATGTGGTAACCGGGGATCGAACTCAGGTACTTCCGCTTGTGAGGCAGGCGCGGGAACCACTGAGCTAACCCTCCAACCCTGTCTGCCTATCTTTTCTCCTTGCCTCATTTTCTCCACCTGTCCCTTCTCAGGCTCTCACCCTTACAATAATGCTGGAAGGTGGACTCTATTACCATTTCCCCTTTATATATAAAACGACACAGAGATTGAGGGAGTCCGTGTGACCTGCCTGAGCTGACCCCACGGGGCAGCCGAGGTTGAACAGGAAACCGCCAGCTGCCGTCCCGCCTCCGATCACGACCACGCCCCAATCCCCGCCCCTATCCCCGGCAGAATCTCGCCCCCAACCCAACCGGATCCTTTATACACAGGCCCTGCCCCGGTTTCAAACCCGCCCATTAATCCTCGTCCACTTCCGAGCCGGGTCCCGCCCACCAAGGCCCCGCCCCCGGAAGGCCCCGCCCCGGCCCGGCTCGGGCGGCCGGAGGACCCGGAGCAAAGGCGCCCGGCCCCGCGGCGGCGGGACAATGTGGTTCTTTGCCCGGGACCCGGTCCGCGACTTCCCATTCGAGCTCAGCCAGGAGCCTCCCGAAGGCAGCCCGCCTGGGCCCTGGATCCTGCACCGCGGACGAAAGAAGGTGAGTGAAGCCCCGCTCCGTAGGCCGCGGCCGACCTCGGCCTCGCCTAGTCTGCGCCGCCGGCCCCTCCGCGTCGCGCCCGGCCTGACGTGGCGGAGGAGGCTCAGGGCTGCGGGCCGCTGAGGGAACCCGGCGGTGGCGACGTGGCGGGCGGAAGGACTGAGGGACAGACCGGCTGACGGTCACGTGGGCTTGGCCGAGTCCCTAAGGGCTGGCCCTGGTACAGACCCAGCCGGCCCCTTCCTCCAACGGTGCGGACCACCCCAGAGGTGGTGAGACCAGGCCTGCAGAGTGGGCAGCCTGGTCCCCACCTTCCAGGCCGTGCTGTCCTCCCCCAGGCCACGGGCAGTCCGGTGTCCATCTTCGTGTATGATGTGAAGCCTGGCGCCGAGGAGCAGACCCAGGTGGCCAAAGCTGCCTTCAAGCGCCTTAAAACTCTCCGGCATCCCAACATCCTGGCCTACATAGATGGGCTGGAGGTAACTGTAGACCTGTCTGCCCATTTCTGCCCCTCACCTTCTCCTGGCCTCCCACTCCTGTCTTCTCTCAGCCTGTCCCTCCGTTTCCCCCTTTGGGCTTCAGCACCTGTAGATTTGGTTTCTGCTTTTCTATTGCCTTTCTCCACCATGTCTCACCAGCTCCCCAAATTACTCTCTTTTCCCAGACAGAAAAGTGCCTGCACATAGTGACAGAGGCTGTGACCCCATTAGGAATGTACCTCAAGGCTCGAGGAGAAGCTGGTGGCCTGAAGGAGCAGGAGCTGTCCTGGGGGCTCCACCAGATAGTGAAAGCCCTGAGCTTCCTGGTCAATGACTGCAGCCTCATTCACAACAATGTCTGCATGGCCGCTGTATTTGTGGACCGAGCTGGCGAGTGGAAACTTGGGGGCCTGGACTACATGTACTCAACCCAGGGCAAAGATGGGGAACCTCCCAGCAAGGGGATCCCTGAGCTTGAGCAGTATGACCCCCCGGAGTTGGCTGACAGCAGTGGCAGAGTGGTCAAAGAGAAGTGGTGGGTGACTGGGAGCAGCATGCCTCAATCTGCCCTTTTCTGGAGGCCCCTGTGACCTGGGACCCCTAGACTAACTGCATTCCCCTGTCCCTTGGTGCCTGGCTGGGGAGGGAACCAAGTTCCTTAGATTAGGGCCCACTCCTCTGTTTCCAGGGTCCTCAGTGTGGTAGGGCAGGACAGACCCAGGTTTAGGCATTGGGTGGTTAAGAGCATGAAAGCTGTGCGACCTGATGCAGAAACCCTTGCTTCTCTGAGCCTCTGACACTTTATCTGTTAAATTGAGCTAATGAAACCCATTTTTGCTTGGGGCTGATGAATCAGTTGAGGGACAGAGCCAGGGCCTGGTGCCCAGTGAGGGTTGGAGGCCTGCATAGTGGATGATGGGCCCTGAGCAGCTCTGGGTCACTGCCACAGGTCAGCAGACATGTGGCGCCTGGGCTGCCTCATCTGGGAAGTGTTCAATGGACCTCTCCCTCGGGCAGCTGCCCTGCGCAACCCTGGCAAGGTGAGCATCAAGCCCCCAGCTCTGCTTTGCCCCAGCCCCTCTGTCCATGCCAGCCACCCACCGCCTCTTCTCTGACACTGAACCTTCCTCCACAGATCCCCAAATCACTGGTTCCCCATTACTGTGAGCTGGTGGGAGCCAATCCCAAGATACGTCCCAACCCGGCACGGTTCCTACAGAACTGCCAAGCACCTGGCGGCTTCATGAACAACCGCTTTGTGGAGACCAACCTCTTCCTGGAAGAGATTCAGGTGAGCCCTCCCGCAACCCCATTCTCACCCCCAGCTTCGCCCTGGCCTCCCTTGCCTCTGCCCCCACCATTCCTTTTCGGCTGTCATAATTGGAGCCTCTGATGACAACTATGGACTATAACACTAGGCCCTTTTGGGTACAAAACCCTGGCTCCAACTTTTACTTGCTGTGTGACTTTCCATAGGTGAAGCTTAGTCCTAATAGTAGTGTTTACTTCAAAGAGTAATGGGGCTCAGTGGTAGAGAGCGCTTGCCTCGCATGAATAAGGCCCTGAGTTCCATCCTCAGTAACACAGAAAACAAAGCAAAGGAACATGGGGAAGATGTCAGTAAGTTTAAAGTGCATAGCACAGGGTATACATGGGGCATCTGACCCCAAGACTCTGGAGCATACCAAAAATGCAGATGTGTGAGTCCCTTATGTAGTAATTTATGCACATTCTCCTGTACTGAAACTGTTTCTAGGTGTTTTATAATACCTAACACAATGTAAGTGCTATATAAGTAATTATTATACTTGTTTTAGAGAATCATGACAAGAAAAGTTTGTCTGTACCTGTTCAGTGTGTACTCAGTATTTGTTTCCTTAATATCTTTGATGTGTGGCCTGTGTAGGGCAGAAAGGGCCCCTGAAGAAGGAGAACCTGAGCCATGTCTTACAGGAGAAGCTGTTGGAAACTCAGCCTGCTGTTTCCCAGCTAGTGTGGAGGCAACAAAAACCTTGTTTTTTGGAGTTCTCCTTGCATAGAGTTGGGGGGTGTGCTCAACTCACCAGGTGCAGGGAGCCAAGTAAGTCCTTAACTTCACCGAGCCTTAGTTTGCTCCTCTAGGATGTTGTGAGCAGGAGAGGTGATGCAATGGTCCAATTCACTAGTTGCTGCACTCTTAGTAGCAGGTCAGGTGTGGCAGAGATAAGGACAGCCACTATCTGCTGCTGTGTACAGGCCTATGCTGGCAGCCTTTATGGGCATTTTCTGGTTGAATGCTTTAAAAAGCCATGAAAAGTCAGTTATCAACCTATTTTACAGATACAGGACTTTGCCCAAGGTAAAATAAGTAAGCAAGTAAGTGGGAGAGCTTGGCTTTGAACTCAGGCAATAGCTCTGGTCCTACTCTTTCAGGCCAACATGTCACCTGTCCTCACATGTAGCTGGGTAGGTGTGTGACCAGCTGATTTTCTCCTTGGGCCCTGTACTCACTCCCCTAGATCAAAGAGCCAGCTGAGAAGCAAAAGTTCTTCCAAGAGCTGAGCAAGAGCCTGGACTCATTCCCTGAGGATTTCTGTCGGCACAAGGTGCTGCCCCAGCTGCTGACTGCCTTCGAATTTGGCAATGCCGGAGCTGTGGTCCTCACACCCCTCTTCAAGGTCAGTGTGGTTAAGAGCCCCCATAATAGTGGAGCTGGAAGCCCCAGAGCCACACGAGGCCCAAACACCTGACAGGGTGCATCTAAACTGCCAAAGAGAAGTCTTGGGATAGGGAGAGCTCTGCAGAGCATCAGGAGTGGACAGCAGGGCAGAGCAGCCCCATGGCCACATGAGAAGAGCTTCATGGTGGTTTGGCAAACTGGTGCCACCTGCCCAGTTGCAGGAAGGCCAACTTGTTCTTGGGGAGGAGAAACCCTGTGTTTCCAGGTTCCCTTGTCTTCAGTCACCTTGCATCAGAGCCTTTCCTCATAATCTCCAAGACAGCTCCCCTGGTCTGACCCATATACCACTCCATTTTCCTATCCTCCCTTCTCCCCTGTCAGCATTTAGCTTCCTGACTTCAAGGGACTAGACCCGCCCCCTTCCTTGGACCTCAACATCCTCTTTTTTGTTTTTTTTTTTGAGACAGGGTCTCACTTTGTAGTTCAGGCTGGCCCTGAGCTCACTATGTAGCCCAGGCAAGCCTCAAACTCAGTAATCCACCTGTCTCTGCCTCCCGAGTGCTGGGATTACAGGTGTGAGCCACCATGCCCGGCTTCAACATCCTCTTACTGTAGGGAGCTGCCTTTCCCCTCTCTGGCCACCTTAGGAGATCTTCTCCCTGAAGGCACTTGCTGGAGGGGAGGAGATAGTCATTAAATCCTGTGTAATTGGAACTCCCAGAAATTGTAGGCAGAATTAAGTCTGCATGTGGTATCCAGGTACCTGTTTTATATATATATTGTTTTGGTTTTCTGTGAGAGCACAGCCCTTCCTAGCCTGCCCCCCCTATACTGAGACAGGGTCTGGGTTTGTAGTTTAGGCTGGCCATGAGCTTGGCCTTGAACTTGAGGCACTCCTTCTGCTTTAGTCTCCCAAGTGCTGGATTACAAGAATCCACCATCATCCCGAGTTTTAAATAGGATTTTTTTGTTATTTTAAGTATTTATTTATATATTTGCAACCCTTACATTCATTGGGAGTTCATAACACATCTTAATTCTTTTGTATCCCTTTGCTCTCAGGGTGCCTGTTTATAGGGAGGAGTGTGGAACTTTCATCACCTCCCTCAAAGAGGCCTTGTCCCTGAAAGGCTGAGGGTAGAACTAAGACATAGTATGGGCAGAGGGGCCACTGAGACGCCCTCTACTCCAGCATTATCCCATCTCATTCCCACTCTGGGAAACCAGCAGGGAGCCTGAGAAAGTGAAGCAAGCCCCATGAAATTGTCCCATTCTTGTGGATACAGCTGAATCCCTTTTCCCGTTTTGTCCCTCAGGTGGGCAAATTCCTCAGTGCCGAGGAATATCAGCAGAAGATCATCCCTGTGGTGGTCAAGATGTTCTCATCCACTGATCGTGCCATGCGCATCCGCCTCCTGCAGCAGGTAGGGCCTTTGGCCAGACTGTACCCTGGTCCTCTCTTAGACACTACCCTGGTTGCTGGAGAGGCACCTGCCTTACCTCCAAACCCTGGCAAGTGGCTGTCCAGGGACCCCAGAACCCCTTTCTTGAACATAAACATGGGTAAGGGGCCAGGAAGGCCAGGCTCATTGGCAGCCTTGGGGATCCCCACGCTGCAGGGCTCTCAGGCTTCCTGTCCTCTGGCTTGGTTATCCTAGCCCTCTGGAGTGGGGATACAGCCCCTTCTGCCAACCCCAGGGCAGCTGGGAGCATCAGACAGTACTGATGAGATCTAGGGAGGGTGATCTTTGTGAACCAGTGGCACCTAGATACCAGTCCCTCTAGTTGCCAAGCACACCAGGCTTCCTGTGACCAAACATGTGGGCAGCACTCAGGAGTCTGACCTGGGAAAACCAAATCCAGAGTGGCACAACCTGCGATGTGCAGAGAAGGGGCTGGCCATGTTCTCACACCTCACCCTGGAACACAGATGGAGCAATTCATCCAGTACCTTGATGAACCAACAGTCAACACCCAGATCTTTCCGCACGTCGTGCATGGCTTCTTGGACACCAACCCTGCCATCCGGGAGCAGACAGTCAAGGTGGGTGTGGCCAGGCAGAGCAATTCAGTGAACACACCTGGTTTTCCCAGAGGGCTCACTCAGGACACAGAGGCCTTGGTTTCAGGCTGTGGGTCTGAGGAGGTTGCGGGAAGGCAGACACCATCCATACTGTATGATTGCATGGTTCAGTCCGTGGGTGTAGTCTTTGCCAGCAGGGCCACAGGCTGGTCATGGCCTTTAGTCCTTTCAGTGAACACTGCCTGAGCACCTGGCTGTGCCTAGCTCATGCCCTAGCTAGGATGCAGTGTGCCCAACCCCCTGTGTTCAAGGTAGGCAGACAGTAGGCCTGGAAAACATTAAACAAAATTAGTAAATATATATATGTTATGTTAGGAAGTAAGGGGGAGTATACAAAAGGGGTTGCAGGGGAGGGTTTTTTTGTTTGTTTTGTGGTACTGGAGATGGAACTCGGGACACTGCACTTGCCAGGCAGGCACAGAACCACTGAGATACACCCCTAGCCTGGGTTTGCAGTTTAAAAAATGGGACCACTTTGCCAGGCAGAGTGGTATATAATCTCAGCACTAAGAGGCTGACCAGGAGGATCGCTGTGAGTTTGAGGATAGACTGGGCTACATAGTGAGTTTAAAGCCAGCTTGAACTACATAGAGTAAAAGACCCAGTCTCAATTAAAAAAAAAAAAATGTGGGACCACTTTGCTGTGGAGCCTTTGAAGAAAGAGGATCAAGTTTTGATCTACAGAAGATGAGACAGGCACAAAAGCCTGCTGGCTGGAAGGACTATAAAAATAGTAAGAGATTTAACCTGGCTGAAGGGGAATGGTTGTGGGAGTTAGAGCCCAGGTGTAACACTGGGGTACGGCAAGGACCTGACGCATTCTTTGAAGTGAGTCCCGAGCACTGACCCGCTCTAAGGACCAGGCTAAGAAATGACTGGGCCCTGACTGGGCTTGGTGTGCTTCACAGCCTGATGGAGATGATCTGGCCACTGGGAACATACACGTGAAAATTTAAGGGAGAAGTCTAGCCTATGGTGCACACCTGCAGTCTGTCAGCTAATAAGGGAGCATGTTAAAACTATGGAATGGAAGAGTCCAGGCTAAGAGCATTAAATGTAACATAGGCCAAAGGATTCATTCTGGGGTGCCTGGGCATTAAGATTGCAGCAAAAGGGGCCGGAGCTCAGTGGTTCCAGCGCCTGCCTCGCAAGCGCAAGGTCCTGAGTTCGATCCCCGGTAACCACATATAATGCTGGGCGTGGAGACACGCCCAGCAACAATCTACGCCACATACCACAATGCCGGACGTGGTGGCTCACACCTGTAATCCCAGCACTCGGGAGGCAGAGACAGGAGGATTGCTGAGCTCGTGGCGGCTTGCCTGGGCACCATAGTGAGCTCAGGGCCAGCCTGAACTACAAAGCGAGACCCTGTCTCAAAAAAGCAAAAAAAAAAAAAAAAAAGATTGCAGCAAAAGGAGTAGCCATTGTGGTTAGAGGCAGCCCAGGAAGGGCTCATGTCCTGGAAAAGCAGAGATAAAAATTTCAAGGTACAGAGAGAACTTGGGGATGTTAAAACTGCTGAGGGATCAGGTTTGGTTAGGGCACAGAATTGACTCTTGAATTTAGCAATGTGGAGGTCATCGGTGTCTTCATCCGAGGTACATTGAGTTCAATTTAAAGTGTAAGTGTGGTATAGACAGCAGAGAGCAGAGGAGAGAAAGGGGAGTCAGGATTACAGACAAACTTCTGATGCCTTGCTGTAAAGGAGGACAGAAATGGGGAACCTCCTTCATCAACATGCTGGTGGCCTTTGCAGGCTTTGGTGGGTCTGCTTAAAGGCAAGAACTACCAGTGGCCAGTGTCCTCTCCCAGGAGGCCACTCCTGCCTTGCTCTGCAATTCCTGTCTCTACCCCACAGTCCATGCTGCTCCTGACCCCGAAGCTGAACGAGACCAACCTCAATGTGGAGCTGATGAAGCACTTCGCACGACTGCAGGCCAAGGATGAACAGGGCCCTATCCGCTGCAATACCACAGTCTGCCTGGGCAAAATTGGCTCCTACCTCAGTGCTGGTGTGAGTGTCCCAGGCCCAGGATGCCTGCACTGTGGACCCTCATCCCCCAGAGACCTGAGCCCTGGGCTTTCTTAGCTCCAGTGTCAGACTCCAAGGTCAGAGTGGGCTGTGCCAGGTGTACATGGCCCGTGGAGGGAGGACTTGGGACCTGAACCTGGCTGTTTGTTCAGTCCCTCACCAGAGTCTATAACTGACACTTATGGTACCCAGACAGCTAACAGGAATAGATTTAGTCAGCAGGGCAAGGAAAAAAAAGGCAAGAGCCCATCTTTGGGCAGCTGATGTTCTGGCCTGTTTTTCTGAGGCAGGTGGAGGAGCCCAGTGATTAGGAGGAAAAAGCCAGGTCAAGTTTTAGGTTAATTCTCCCCATTTGGGGTGCTAGTGATGATAATTTCCCTGTTCTGAGAGGTAAGACCTGGCGGCTCTGGGCCCCATGTTAACCAACATTTAGGAGCCCTCTCCTTCACCCCACCAGACCAGACACAGGGTCCTCACCTCCGCCTTCAGCCGGGCCACAAAAGACCCATTTGCCCCATCCCGAGTCGCGGGTGTCCTGGGCTTCGCTGCCACCCACAACCTCTACTCAATGAGTGACTGTGCCCACAAGATCCTGCCTGTGCTTTGTGGCCTCACTGTTGATCCTGAAAAATCTGTGCGGGAGCAGGTAAGGCACAGCTGGCACCAGACCCTTGGGGCTGGGACTTTGGGGGCTATGTGGGCCCTGGCCCTCATGGTGGGTTCTCAGAGACATGAGATTGCTCAGCTCCATCCCTTGTTACCCCACAGGCCTTCAAAGCCATCCGAAGCTTCTTGTCTAAACTGGAGTCTGTGTCAGAGGATCCCACCCAGCTGGCAGAAGTAGGTGAGTGGCCCAGAGTTGTGTTTGTTTTCCCCTGCCATGTCCTGGGCACCCATTTAGTGTGTCCTGTCCCATTGCCTATCTGAGAGCAGGGAAAACGCTAGTAAGTGAACCTAACCCCCTCTATGAAGTTGAGGACCCAGGCCTGGAGGAGAGGCCCAGCTGCAGGCCACTTGCCCTTCTTCCCCTCCCTGACGAGCCTGAGGTGCCCATACTTGCCTTTCTCCCACACTACCAGAGAAAGATGTCCATGCAGCCTCCAGCCCCGGCATGGGAGGAGCTGCAGCCAGCTGGGCAGGCTGGGCTGTGACTGGGGTCTCCTCACTCACCTCCAAGCTGATCCGTGCACACCCCACGGCCACACCAGCTGAGACCGGTGTGCCTCAGAGACCGCTGCCTGAGGGTAAGTGTTTCAGCCTGGATGCAGCAGTAGCTGAGAGGACGGGGCGGACGGGGGGGGGGTCCCAGTGCCCCGGGCACTGCTGTCTGGCTTCTCCTGGAATGGTGATGGGGACAGAGGGGGTGAGGGGGGCTCTAGTCCCCTTGTGGGTTTCCTTGGTGCCCCTCCCTCATCTTGCTTCCTGTCCAAAGACCTCCCTCCCTGAGTGCTCAGGGACTTCTCTTCCCAGGACATCCGACCCCGGCCCCCACCCCTGTCCCTGCTACCCCCACAACCTCAAGCCAGTGGGAGACACAGCAGGAGGACAAAGGGGAAGCAGAGGACAGCAGCACTGCTGACAGATGGGACGATGAGGACTGGGGCAGCCTGGAGGTGAGTGGGGTGAGGCCTCGCCAGGGGACCCTAGGGCACACCTGGGATCAGGCCTGTCCTCCTCTCCACAGCACCCTGCAGGTCTGCTCATAGAGTTGGCCCCATAGGCCGGAGCCAGCGGCTAAGCGCACACTCAACTCCAGGGGCCCCTGGAGCAGGGTGGGAAACAGGCAGGCAGTGGTTGAACAGCCCCTTGTCTTGCCATTCTCTGCACCTGTGCCAGTGCTGACCCAGCTCAGGGTCAGCAAGGAGAGGCCACCTCAGGCCTAGAACCAGACAGGCCTATGGGTGTTCCCAAGGATGGCTGGAAGACAAAGTGGAGGAAAGTCACAAAGCTCTAGGCCTGTGTCCCCTTCTGGTGCATGAGGGGGCTCTGGACCCAGAGGCGAGGGGAAAGCCATGGAGCATCTAGACCTGATCCCTGGCCTTAGGGAAGGGTCATGTCAGGGAGGTGTCAGTGTATCCACTTTAGAGACAAGGAGGCAAGTGAGAAGAGGAAGACCAGGAGGATGGCTGGACATGGTGATGCTTGCGTGTAATTCCAGCACTTTGGGAGGCTGAGACAGGAACTTCACAAGTTCAAACCCACTGGGCTACTTTGCAACTTAGTGAGATTTTGTTATTTAAGTAATTCATTTAAAGCTGGGGATTTAGCTTAGGGGCACCATGCCTGCCTCAAAAGAACAAGGTCCTGAGTTGGATTCCCGGTACCAAAAAATCTTAATAATAATTCATTTTTTAAAAAAGGCTGGGGATGTAGTTCAGTGCAAAGGCCCTAGTTCAATCCCCAGCATCACACACATGCACACGGAGACCACAGGACGGAGCCCTTGGCTGGGAAGGGGCTGGAGCAAGCTTACTTGCCCTTTGCAGGGCTGAGAGTTATTAGTCACGCTCTCTCCTTCTCACACTGCAGCAGGAGGCTGAGTCTGTGTTGGCCCAGCAGGATGACTGGAACGTGAGGGGCCAGGCCAGCAGAGCTGGGCAGGTGAGCTGGGTCGGGCAGGGTACGTTGTATGTGTTGGGGTAGGACGCACCTGGCCCTCTCCCCTCAGCACACACTGTTCTGCAGGTCAGCCACCCAGACCGGAAATCACCAGAGTCAGACTGGAGCAGCTGGGAAGCTGAGGGATCCTGGGAGCAGGGCTGGCAAGAGTCCAGCTCCCCAGAGCCACCCCCTGAAGGCATGAAGCTGGCCAGCGAGTATAACTGGGGTGGCCCAGAACCCAGTGATAAGGGTGACCCCTTTGCTGCCCTGTCTGTGCGTTCCACTGCCCAGGTATGGGTCAAGTGAGGGTGCCGATTGGGTAGACCTCGGCTGAGTGTCCACTCTTATTGTGACCAGCCCTTCTTTGTTCAGCTCAGGCCAGATGTGGACTCATGGGGTGAGGACAGCTGGGAGGGCCTGGAGACAGAGAGTCGTAAGTGCTTCCCCTGGAGGGCTGGCAGCCAAGGAAGGAGGCTGGGGAGCTGATACCTGGACAGGTCGGCCCTTAGCCTGTTTTCCCTTCCCTTCCCCAGGACAGGCAAAAGCTGAGCTGGCCCGGAAAAAGCGTGAGGAACGGAGGCGGGAGATGGAGGCCAAACGTGCAGAGAAGAAGGCAGCAAAGGGCCCCATGAAGTTGGGAGCCCGGAAGCTGGACTGAACCCTTGGGGTGGCCGTTTTAGTGCAGAGAGCAGGCCCAGCCGATGTATTTATTGTACAAACCAGTGAGCCTGGCCGGCCGCCAGGCCCATCTCACATGTACATAGAGTCACAATAAATTCTATTTCACACGCCCTGTCCCGGGCTCGGTCTAGCCCGTCCGGATGGCTGGGGTCTGGCGCTGCCCTGCATGGTCCTGGCCAACCACAGATGTGAACATCAATTTGCTTTGCAAGCCAAGAGAAAATCGAAGACGCATAATTTGATTTAGCAGTTTCTAGGACTCGTCCTCAGGAAGGCCGACAGCGCCTGGCAGACCCAACACCCAACCACAAATGGGGCCTCTGTGGGCAACCCCGGGCATTGGGGTGCAGAAGACCGCAGGCCCTGGAGGGCGTGTGGGTCCAAATGCCGAGTGGGTCAGGAGGGAGGGACGGAGCTTGTCCCCGCTGTCGGCCGGAACCTCCTGGTGATCGGGTGATCGCCAAGGCTGTTCAGCGGCGGCGCTGAGGCACACAAGCCCCGTGCGGGCGGCTGCGAGCGAAGCCGGCTTTGCAGACACAGCGGAAGGAACCGCTGGTGTTCACGCAGCGCTCGCTCTTGCACAGCAGCCCGCGCTGGTTCAGTTCTCTGCACTCATCGATGTCTGCAGGAGGGGGCGACAGTGAGGCCTTGGCGTCCAGTCTGGGCCAGGGGCTGCAACCCTGCCCCGCCACCCCACCCCCGCCAGCCTCACTGTGCTGCCCCTCAGGTCCTGCTCACCCACGCAGCGGGAGCGGGAGGCGTCCAGCTGGAAGCCGCCAGGACACTCGCACACGGCGCCGCCCGGCCTCGGAACGCACCGGCCGCTCACGCAGCGGCACTCGTCCGAGTCCTCCTCCGAACTGTCTTCGTCTGTGCGGGCCAGAGGGGATACGGGCCTCAAACTCACGCGGGACGGCCAGGCCCCACCCCTCCCCTGACCCCAGGCCGTACCCACCTCTCGGGGGTTTCCCCAGCAGCAGGGGGCTCGCGTCCCAAAATGAATTGCTCTCACTCTGTGACGTCTGGCACTGGGAACCTGGGGGGTCAGCCAGGTCAGCGACCCGGTGCCTCCACACCCACCCACCACTCCACCCGTCAGGCTCACCGGCGGCGCCGCGCGTCGGGCACGGGCGGCATTGCGCGCCCCAACCGCGGCCCTGGCGGCAGCAGCAGTCGTCGAAGGTGAGCGCAGGCCCGGCCAGGGGCCCGGCGCACATGCCGTCCTCCCCGCGCCGGCTCCAGCACACGTCCCGCCGCTCCGGGGCCCGCTCTGCGGAGGGGGCTGGCATCAGAGGAGGGCCGCGGCGAGGGCAACCACTGCGTGCCTCCTCACCCGTGCGGGGGCCGCAGACCCGGGCTCCGCCCGACCGACAGGACCCCGGAGTCGCCCTCACCGGCCGGGCTCTCAGGGAGCTGGCAGTCGCGACCGGAGGGCCCGGGCACCCAGGGCGGGCGACACTCGCAGCGGTAGGAGCCCTGCAGGTTGACGCAGCGGCCAGGGCGGCAGGCTGCCGGGTCCTGGCACTCGTCCACGTCTACGGGCAGCGAGGGGTGGGTGGGGGTGGCGGTCACGGCTCGGCCCGGCCCGCTGCCTAACCTGCCCCCGGCTGCCCGGCCCGGGCCTCACCCATCTCCTCGGGGCTCAGACACTGCCGCTGCGTGGGGCTGTACTCGGCGGGCGGCGTGCAGGCACAGCGGTAGCCGCCGCGCGTGTTCTCGCAAACGCCGTTCCTGCAGTTGGACTCGTCCAGACATTCGTCCACATCTTCGGGAAGAAGCGCGGTTAGCAGTGGCAGGCTGCGGTGGTCCAGCCCGGCGCGCCTCCCGCCTCCCAGCCGCTCCGTGGGCCTCTCACCCACGCACTCCAGCAGGTTCCCGTCGTAGTAGAAGCCTTGCTTGCAGTAGCACTCGTAGCCAGGCTGCGTGTTCACGCACTTGCCCTCCTTGCAGATTTCCGCCCCGAACAACGTGCACTCGTCAATGTCTGTGGGTGACAGCGGTGGGGCCTGTAGCCGCTACCTCCCCAGCCACTGGGTGCACAGCAGGGAGGCAGGACAGGGCTCACCAGAAACCAAACCAAACCCAGCATGCAAAGCGATCACCCCCTCAACAGGAGGGAGAGGGCAGGGCGTGCTGGGGTTGCAGACAAGAGAGTGTGAGAGCCTGGCTCACCTGGCGGACCCAAAAGTAGTCAGCCTCGACTTACCCCGGTGGGCTGGGATGCCATAGTTGACGATGTTGTTGTCCTGTGTGTAGCCTTTTCCATCTGGGCAGAGGCTGTGGAACTCAGCTGTGGAGACAGAGCGTGAGCAGAGGGACGGAGGCAGGACTGAGCCCGGGAAGGCCGACGGAGACTCTCCACCTCATTCCCCAGTCCCCATGGCGGGAGGGTTGGTTTCCCGATAACTGACCGAATGACCAATGTTCTAGGAAGGGCCCCCCCAGGCTCCTGACCTGAGCTGTAGACCGGGCATGGGTAGATTTCGCAGTGGTCTCCCCAGCCAGCACCCAGCGAGCAGCAGCATTCCTGCTGGGTGACGTTAGTGGCCAATACACTGTCGCAGAACACTGTATCATCGAAGTTAAGGTAGCACTCCTTCTTGTGATGCGGCTGCTCCACCTCTGAGGAAGGAAGCAGCTCTGGGCGGGGCAGACAGACTCCTCCCATCACGTCCAACCACTCCCCCCCCCCCCCCCCCCCCCCCCCCCCCCCCCCCCCCCCCCCCCCCCCCCCCCCCCCCCCCCCCCCCCCCGCCGGTTAGGGCCCTCAGAGCTCACCAGACTGCCCCAGGCAAAAAGTGTGTTTGTTATGCAAATTTAGGAGGATGGGCCTGGACGCATTTTTGGATGCCACTTTCGCTAGTCTGAGGAAGGAGCTGGGAAGACACTTACCCTCACAGCCATGATGGTCCTGGGTAGGAGTGAAGCCCTCATCACAGACACAAACGTAAGAGCCCTGCAGGTTCTCACAGGCCCCGTGGGGCAGGCACAGGCTGGGGTCCTGGCTACATTCATCTATGTCTGCAGGGAATAGCTCTGATGAGGCCCACACCCCCTTTCCCAGGGATATGTCCCCACAGTCCAGAACCTGGGTTTCCACTTTGATTTTAAAGTACGTATAACCTACATCCCCTGGAGTCTGTAGGGACAGGTGGGTACACATTCACTCTTGACATGCCACATAAGACTTTTCGTGCCCGGTGACAACCTAATGAAGTCCTCTCAGCTCAGCTTTCAGGACCTTCCGTTTGGTCTTTTAGTAGCTCTCAGTCTACACTGTACTCCACAGCCCTTACTACAAAAGTGTCCAGTCTCTAAAAGCTACCTGCTTCCAGATCTGTTTTTTTTGTTGTTGTTGTTTTTTGGGTACCAGGGATTGAACTCAGAACTTTGTTTTTTGAGGCAGGCATTGTACCACGGAGCTAAATGCCCAGGCCTATTTTTTGTCTTTTTTTTTTTTTTTTTTGAGACAGGGTCTCACTTTGTAGTTCAGGCTGGTCCTGAGCTCACTATGTATCCCAGGCAAGCCTTGAACTCAGCAATCCTCCTGCCTCTGCCTCCCGAGTGCTGGGATGTTTTTTGTCTTTTTGAGACAGGGTCTTGTATGGTAGTTCAGGCTGGCCTTGAACACTTAGCAGTCCTCCTGCCTCAGCCTCTCAGTGCTGGGATTACAGGCCTGTAGCATCACACCACGCTTCCAAATCCATTTTGCAAATAATGTTCCTAAGGGTAGAATACCACTTTGTGCCTTTCTCTGACTAGGAAACTCCTACTCTGCTTCAAGTTCCAATTCAATGGTCACCTCCCCCTTAACTACTAGCCCAGACTTTCTCGGCACTCCACAACCTAAACCCTGAGGATCAGTTTACATATCTCCCTGCTGTGAGTGCTAGGTCCCTGCAGAATACTTAGTGTACAGCACAGAATCTGGAAAATACAGTATTGGGTCCTCTGTTCGCTCTTGTTGATGAATGTGTGTACGGCTGAGTTGATGGCTTAGACTGATCTGTAAAGAGCTGAGCAGAAAGCCAGGTTTGGTGGTGCACACCTGTAATATCAGCACTCGGGAGGCTGAGTCAGGAGGACTGCCTTGGGCTACATAGTGAGCTCAGGGCCAGCCTAAACTTCGAAGTGAGACCCTGGCTCAAAAGACTCCCACCCAAATAAAGAAGCTAAGCAGAATGCCTGTGAGTAGTAATTATCACTGTCATCTTTTTTCAGCAGGTGAGAATGGAAGAACAATTGTAGGATGGACGGGTAGGAAGGCAAGGAAGAAAAAGTCCACAATGTGTCTAGCGGATTGTTGCTCCCTGCCTCCCCTCAGGAGCCCTCAGGCCAATCCTCATACCTTGACACTTCCTGCCACCCACCAACCGATGCCCCTGAGGGCAGAGACATCGGTAGGAGCCGTTGGTGTTGATACAGTCACCCCCAATGCAAGCCGCTGGAAAGTCACATTCGTCAATGTCTGTAAGAGAAGGAACAGGTGGAGAACAGCAAACACACACATCCGGAGCCTGCCAAAGCCCCCATCCCCCAACACAGAGCCCTGGCTTAATCCGGCACCCCCATGTCCCATCTGGGATCTGGGTGGGCATTGAATCTGGGCAGGGGTTCAAGATAGGAGGAAGGGACAGGCCAGTGCCTGGGCTCTAGAACCTCTCACCCTCACAGTGGCTCCGGTCTCTTGACAGATGGTAGCCAGAGAGACACTGACACTGGAAGGAGCCTGGTGTGTTGGTGCAGATGCCATTGTCACAGACGTCCCCAACCTCACACTCATCCACATCTGCAAGGGACAGGTGGTGTCAGAGGCCCAGCCCGAGGTACCCTCAGGTCTCTGTTGCTCTTTCTTTTGAGTTCCTGCCAGGAGCCTAAAGGCCCAAATGGAGGCCAGCAGATCTCGCAAGACCTTCACCCACTCCCACATGGCATGCCATGCTCCAGCAGCCACAAGTGCTTCCAGCATCCCTGGACCACGTCTGGTGCTCAGCAGCTCACAGACAAAGGCACTCTCTTTGTGTTTTCTTCCCACACCACCTTGGGCTTTCCAGCTTCTCAGATGATGTGTGCAGACTTCCCCACACCCCTCTTTCTACTATCCCTCCTGCTACTATTCATCCCCCGACAAAACACCCCATGTGAGCAGCCCGGTCTCACCCCTGCACAGTTCCACAGCCCTCCCTCCGCGGTCCTGGGTGGGTAGGTCTGGCCTCAGACTCCCAGCCTTTGCTGGTGTCTCCAGCTGAGCAACCGCAGGGACCTCTTGTCCAACACGGAGCTCAGCATCTCCCTTCCCAAATGTGCCGCGTCACTCACTGTGTCCACGGACCAGACCCCTACAGGGTCACTGTGTCAAGGGACTGGACCCCTAGAGGGTCAATCATTCCCTTTTCTCTTCCCTTGACAACCAGCCAACGATTAACTGGTTCTAATTTCTCTAACGTCAGACAATCTCACGCCTATTCTGGGGCCCCCTGGTCTCATCCATTACTTCTTCTCTCCTTCACTGCTAATTGCTACTGGTCCCTTTAGACAACTCAGGCCTCCTTCCTCTCAGACCGCTGGTGACTTCCCCAGCTCCATCCAGGCTTCAGGCCTTTTCTCTACAGTCTGTCATACGTTCCCCAGTATCTCTGTCCCAGTTTCTCTGAATTCCAGCCCTCAGCCTGTTTCTTGATGCATAATAAACAGTGTAGATGGCACTACTAATGCCATCCAAATCATTGACCTTTTTTCTTCAAATTTAAGTAACATGCCTACAAGAAAAAAAAAAGTAAAAATAAAAGAACAGATTTTTTTTTTTTTTTTTTTTTTTTTTTTGCTTTTGAGACAGGGTCTCGCTTTGTAGTTCAGGCTGGCCCTGAGCTCACTATGGTGCCCAGGCAAGCCGCCGCGAACTCAGCAATCCTCCTGTCTCTGCCTCCCGAGTGCTGGGATGACAGGCTTGAGCCACCACGTCCGGCATTGTGGTATGCGGTGTTGATTGTTGGTGAGCGTGTCTCCACGCCCAGCATTATATGTGGTTACTGGGGATCGAACTCAGGACCTTGAGCTCAGGACCTTGCGCTTAGCGAGGCAGGCGCCGGAACCACTGAGCTAACCCTCCGGCCCTAAAAGAACAAATTTAAGAAACATGCTTTGGGGGGCCGGAGGGTTAGCTCAGTGGTTCCGGCGCCTGCCTCGCAAGCGCAAGGACCTGAGTTCGATCCCCGGTAACCACATAGAATGCTGGGCGTGGAGACACGCCCGCCAACAATCAACACCGCATACCACGGTGCCGGGCGTGGTGGCTCACGCCTGTCATCCCAGCACTCGGGAGGCAGAGACAGGAGGATTGCTGAGTTCGCAGCGGCTTGCCTGGGCACCATAGTGAGCTCAGGGCCAGCCTGAACTACAAAGCGAGACCCTGTCTCAAAAAAAAAAGCAAAAAAAAAAAAAAAAAAAAAAAAGAAACATGCTTTGTAAATGCAGCTTCAAGCCTTGCCTCAAAGATCCTACCTGGAAATTGTGCCTCTCCTCTGAGCAATGAACAAGTGGCCAGATGAGCGAGTTGGGATGAATTACTCGCTTCCACCCAGCTATTTCGCAGAGAGAGTGGCCCAGACCCCGCAGGAGATGCCCGGGTGGCCTGAGGGGCGGACGGGGAGCTCACCTACACAACTCCGGCCATCTGGCGCAGGCGCGTAGCCCTGGGCGCAAGTACAGCGGAAGGAACCGGGGAGGTTCTCACACCATCCGGGAGAGCAGGGACTGCCCTCCGCGCACTCGTTGATATCTGCAGCAGAGACGGCTCGCTTCAATAGCCGCCACCCGCACGACGTGGGGGTGCGGAGCTCCTCCGCCTGAGATTAGGGGGCGCCCTTCTACTCCCAGGAGGCCCCACCCTCCAGGCGCCTAATATTGTTGTTACTGACCCCTCTGCCAATTGGGAGCCAGACTCCGCCCCACAGAGTCGGGATCCCCTAGAAGGTCCCACCCACCCCTCAAGTCCCCGCCCTCACCGCGACAGGCCCCGCCTCCTTGGCTGCGGTAACCAGGCTGACAGGGGATGCACTTGAAGCTCCCGGGTTTATTCTCGCATTTCCCGTCAGGACAGGAGCTGGGGTCCCGGCATTCATCGATGTCTGCACAAGAAGGAGAAACAGGAGGATCAGTCCTGGGACAGCGTGGCGGGCCAGGCGCTCACGGTCCTCAGCAGAGCCCCTTTGTCACAAATCGACAAAGGGAACCGGCCCTCTGAGCTCTGAGACTCCGACCTGAGAGGTGTGGTGCTAAGCCCCCAACCAGGTCAAGAGACAGGCGAGAACCCCCCGTGGGCTGGGCGGCCCCACCTTCGCACACAGGTGGGCGAGAGGCTTTGAGCCGGTAGCCGGGGTAGCAGTTGCACTTGTAGTGGCCCGGAAAGTTGATGCAGAAGCCACCGTCGCCGCACACGTGGGGCTTGGCGCACTCGTTCAGGTCTGAGCGAGAGAAAGGGGGACGCGGTGGGGCTTACCCCCGCGGGGGGGGCAGCCCGCTCCGCCCGGGAACCCCCCGGGCGCTCACCCACACACGAGCGCCCCCCGGAGCCCACGTGCAGGCGGTAGCCGCGGTTGCAGTGACAGTTGTAGGAGCCGCCGGTGTTCAGGCAGGTGCCCTTGCCAGGGCCGCAGGGCTCCGCATCGCACTCATTCACATCTAGGAAAGGCCGGCGAACGGAAGTTGTGAGCCCAGCCTGCCTGGGGCCGCCCACCGCCCCGGCCCTGCCCGTGCTCACCCACGCAGTAGCGGTGCTGCGGATGCGACCTGTAGCCGGGATTGCAGTGGCAGGAGTAGTCCGAGGGGCCCGGGATGCACTCTCCGTGGCCACAGATGTTCTGGTTCAGGCGGCACTCGTCAGTCTCTGAGGCAGCAGAGCGCAGGGGGTTGAGCAGACAGCACTCCTCTTCTGCCCATCCCCAGGGCAGACCTGACCCCCCACCCTGTCCCATTCCTACTGATGGGAATACTTGAGTGGAGTCACAGGCAGTCCTCAGGTTCCTGCACACCTGGACTCCAATCCTATATTTTTCTATGCCTTATCTTAACCTCAGCGCCACTATCCCAGACAGTCTCACACAATACTCCAGGTCCCGCACATCCCAAACACTCTACCCCAGGGCCCTGATCCTTCTATACCTACTCACTCCAGCCTGACCTGAGCTACCCCAAACAAAGCCATATTCCCTGAGGTCCCAGGCATCCCGGTACCCTCACTCACGGGACTCTGAGACCCAATTCTCCCAATACCTCAATACCTTAGACTCTATACTCTTAGTCAGTGACTCCAACACTTTTTGTCCGGAAACCCCAGCCTCCGAGCTGTCATGGTGGACCACCTCCCCTCCCTGAGGTAGGGGAAGCCAGGCAGGACCCACTTCCTTGGACTCCTAACTCACGTCAACAGGTGGTCATTCGCAGTAACACCCTTCACTTCTCTGTCTTCAAGCTCAGCACTCTCTGCTTTTTCCTCCCTCCTTTTGATCCCTTCAAGTCTTACCTCCAGCACCGCCCCCCTCCATGAAACCCAGGTGGTGCTGAGCCTGGCCTGGGCCCAAAGCTACTCACCTAAACAGCCTTCCGCAGGCTGCTCCTTGCCTGGGGCAGTTCTCAAAGGGCCTCCCTAAGGCCTTCCCTAGGCAGGTGCCTCATCAGCCACATTCCCAGAGCTCTCTGGGCAGCCACCTTCCACCTGAGTCCTCACCCTAGGGTTTCGCACAGGCTGGCAGCTCTCTTGTGTTTCGGAGGACATACTGACATGGGCTTAATTCTGGCTCAACTGGGTCACCCCAGGCAAGTCACTGAGCCTTTTTGTGCCTAAGATTTCTCATCTAGAAAGTGAGGCAAGCGGTACTCACTTCACTCTATGAGAAGGTTAAATGATATTTAGTATGAAAACATCTTCAGTTAGCGCTGGTCACAGAGGGATTGCTGTCTCCAGTAACAATTATAACGCTCAAATTCTCATGGGCACTTCCTGTAACCTCTCAAACCCAGGCCTCTTTAACAAGGCTGCGTGAGCTCAGACACACTCATCTGCGTGTGGTTTCTCCCTCTTCCGCTCAGTACTTCCATGCCTTTGCCTAACTCCCCTTGGAATGTTCTTCTCTTCAACCTGCATGCCCCTCCCGTCCCCACTGCTCTTGAATTTCTAACAATCTTTAGAACCCTGCCCAGAAAGTTTAAACCTTTTTTCATCCACCCTACATATTATCACAAAACCCAGACTTCCTTTCTTCTCTGATTTATTTTTTCATAGGGTTTTTGAAACTTACTAGGTTTTTACTTACTGATCGGTTTTTTTGTCTGTCTGGTCTGCAAAGACAGGAATTCTTTTTTTTTTTTTTTTTGAGACAGAGTCTTGCTTTGTAGTTCAGACTGGCCCTGAGCTCACTGTGTAGCCCAGGCAAGCCTCGAACTCAGCAATCCTCCTGCCTCTGCCTCCTGAGTGCTGGGATTACAGGCATGAGCCACCATACCCGGCAACAGGAAATTTTTTTTTTTAATTGTGCTTCCCTAGCACCTCAACAGGGCATGACACAGTAGGTGTTTAATAAATACGAGTTGAAAGAACAAATGTCCCCAAACTGGGATGACCACTATACTACCTGGACCACTTGTGAGTAAGGTAGGACTCCTGCTGCTCACCAGGAGTTCCTCAGTGCTCAGCCCCAGACAAGGAGAGTGGCTTTGTTGGGCAGCCTTACCTGTGACCTGAGTGGGGGCGATCTCCACCGCACTGCGGGAGGGGGGCAGGTCTGGGGGGAGGAACCAGCGGATGGTAGGTGGCGAGGGGCGGGCTATCAGCTCTGTAGGCACAGCACGAGGGCTAGTCAGAAACAGCCTCTTCTTGGCCCAGCTTCAACCCAGCTTTGCTGTCCAGTCAGCACCTGAGCTGTGACACTCCCAACCTCGCCCCTTGGCCCCTGCATTGGCCAGCTTACCTGGGTAGGGCCGGGCTGGAGAGGTGGTGGCCGTGGGTTGGCTCTGCTGTACTGACCGCTCCTCAATCACTGGCTGCAGGTGACAGCAACATGAGCCCTTCCTGAATCCCTCACCTCCTTTACCCCTCACCTGGGGGTCATACTCACTGGGTCAGTGGTCAAACCTAAGAGGGAAGACAACGATATTAAGGGCTGGGTTGGGAGAGGGCATCAGGTGTGAAACCGTAAGGTTAGGATCCCTAATACTTCGACAATCACTGTCTCTGTTCCAGGGGTCAAGGTTAGTCCTAGGGTCAGAGTAGTCTGCTTAGCGGTCAGGGGCCAGGACTGGAGAGTAATGGTTGACCAAGGGTCTGGGGTTACAGATCAAGACACAGGAGTCAGGAATTAGAATGAGGGGTTCAGACATGAGCACATAGCTGTGGACAGGGGTCAAAGGCTCAGGCAGGACCTCTCTCTTCTTCTGTGTCCTCAGGTGGTGGCGCCCGGCTGGGGCTCTCAGGGAGTTGCTGGGGTTTGGGTGGCCCATCAGGGTGCAGGAAGAGGGAAAAGTCACTTTCGCCCTGGATGGTGAGCGTCTGGTGGGAGGTGAGGATGTGGTACCCCTTCCCAGCGGGGCAGATCTCTTTGAAGGCAGCTGTGGTCAAGAGGACAGACGTAGAGATGAGTGTTTGCTGGGCAGGTGCACGGACAGGCAGCTGCCCCTCTTCCCCCGCATACCCTCCACTCACCAGTGCCATCTGCTGGGCAACGCTGACACCTTGTTCCCCAGGCCTTGCCCACGCTGCAACAGCAGAGCTGGCGGGTGAGGCGTGTGGTCAGAGGGTGCTGGCACTGGTGCTCTGGGCTTACCAGACGGAAACACAGGCTCTTCTCCTCGGGCTTCTCCGCTGCAGGGGACAGCAGGGGACATGAGCATCCGGCCAGAACATCCCCCTTGTCCCTCTGCCCAGCTGCTCCAGACCTTGCATCCATAGCCCAGATAACCCCTGATACGCACATGGCTGATGAGCTCCTACAACCCTTGGCACCCGTGTGACCACTGACCCCGTGACGCTGATTCTGGGTGCTCTGGACATCATCCTCTTTCCCATCAAACCCACTATCTAGAGGTCCCTGACTTCGTATAAGCCTTGAGCCCAAGTGACCTCTAACCTCAGACCTCAGGTGACCCTCAGCCCCACTGATTGTGATCCTGTCGGCTCTGGGGCTTGTTCCTCACGCACCCAACCCTCAACTTAGCTCTGACCTCTTATGACCTTGGACTCTTGCTGCTGGGAGCTTTTCCCCTTCTGCCCAAGCCTGCGACTTTCCAGTATCCCGAGTCCCCCATCTCACCAATACACTGAGTGCGGGAAGGGCCCAAACTGTGGCCAGGCGGGCAGATGCAGCGATAGGAGCCCAGGCTGTTGAGGCAGTCACCGGGCCGACACATCCCTGGCATCGTGCACTCGTTGATGTCTGTGGTAAGCAGGAGTTTCGTCTTTCTCGTCTGGTGCCACAGTATGACAGTAAACCGCTCCAAGAATCTCAAGGGTTCTGACCTAGCCCAACTCCTCCCCCACCAGCATCGGGACACCCTCCTTACTGTGACCTCTGGCCACCTCCCCAACCCACATATCCCCTGCTGGCAGTACCCTGGCAGTGGCTGCTGTTGAACTTCTTGTAGCCCTGGGGGCACTCAGAGCCCAGCTCACGTATGGGCCCTGGCTTCTGCACCCCTGTGTCTGCAGAGAGAGGACAGCATGGTGGGGGGGCACTGGGGTTTGCGGGAGGGAGAGAGAGTGGGGAGGCTAAGTGGCGGGAGAGGAATGTGGCAGACACTGAGCAGGAGACTCCTGCAGGGGCGGGAGGAGGGTGGGCTGGGTGGCCCGCCGAGCCCAGGCACTCACACTGCAGCTGAGGGCACTTGTGGCACTTGCTCTGGCCCCAGGCAGTGCCGATGCTCCCACAGCAGTCCTCCTGCTTGGTGAGGCCGGGCAGGGGGTTGCTGCCACACTAGGGGAGGGTGGCAGAGGGGTCACAGAGTACCACATGCCACGCCCCTCCTTCCTGAGTCCCTCCTCCCCAGCCTGCAGAGCCTCAGTTTCACCCTAGAGGTCTCCTAGGGACATCGTCTTCACTCACCGGCTGCTTGGGCAGTGTGTCCTGGAAGCAGCGGCCCAGGGGCTTCTGTGTGGGTGGCCGGGGGTGCTGAGGCTTGGGGTGTGGCAGCAGGTGCTGGGAGGGGGCGGGGCCCTCAGCGTTGGACCCCTCGATGCGGTGCACCTGGACAGAGGCCTCAGGCGGGTGGTGGACTCGGACATTCACCACGGGAGGCGGGGCCTGCACTGGGGGCGGGGCGCGGTGGCCTAAGGGCTGCTCAGTGCCAGGGTCGCCGCCCCCCCCCCCCCCCCCCGCTTAGGTCCTCCATGGCTGGTGTCTGCCCGGACCCAGCCACTCTCATGCCATCCCCCCGCCCCGGAATTCGCCCTTTGCTTGGTACCTTCTGCTGATATCTGCCCCGGCCCCAGGGGCACCAGGAAAGCCGCATGCTGGGCAGGAGGCCCCTCCCCCGGCCCGGGAGGATCGGCGATCACCTGCACCGCGTAGATGGCATGCTTGCTGGCCACAGACTCGCCCTCTGGAACCAGGGGCTGCAGAGTCCCTGTGGACCCCGCCCGGGCCAGCCCTGGACCTGAGCCTCCTCCTGTGCCGCCAGCTCCTCCGGCTGGCACCTGGCAGAAGCGGCCGGTAAAGTCGGGGGGACACAGGCACTGGTTTCGGGAGGAACACTGGCCACCATTCATGCAGGGCAGAGGGCACACCACTGAGAAGGGGACATGATTCAGGTCACAGGCTGACCTCACCTCCGGCCCCGCTCTCACCCACATCCTGCCCTGCTCCCCTTGCCACCCACTGGCTCTGTTGTCCTTGGGAAGCTGGTTTTGGTGACACATCACACAAAGAGAAACCGCCCACTCTAGGTCCCCAACCCTATTATGCCCATGGTAGTTGTGGAGTCAAGTTTCCAACTTAAATCCCAGCGGGGCCATGTGCCAGGTGGGTGACCCTCAGCAACTCATTCCCCCGCCCCGTGCCCCACTGCCCTCAACAGTGGGCATGTTGCCACCGCCCATACAAATGCTCAGCACAGAGAAGTGTGGAATAAGCAGCTGTGAGTGCTGCTGCTGCCACGGATGATGCTAGTGAGCTGCTCTCCCGTGGTCTTTTCTGGAAATGCCATCGCTCCTCCTTGCCCCCCTCATTCTGACCTCAGCCCCTCTCCAGTGCATCCTCTCTGCCCTGGCCTACATCCTGGGACCCTAGAGCCCACACCTGACACCGCCCCATCTCTGGATAGAACCAGTCCCCGACATCTGTACCTCTCGGCCACTGCCACCCCAATACTCTCTGAAATCAGAACCTCTCCCTATCTAGGCTCCTAACTGGGAAGCCCTGTCTCCCCAGCCACACAGAACAGCGGCTTATCTGGCTGCCCCGGTCTCTAATGAACCCACCTTCCCTCTTCCTCATGGCCCCTGCCCTTCCCCGGGCTCTGGCCATGCCACCCAGACCCCCAGTCTCCCTGCTTCTTCCTGCTTGTCCACAATCCCAGCATCCCCAGAGAATCTCACTTCAGGCAGAACTCTGGCACAACACACCCAGCTCCACACCTTGCTTGGACATTCAAGGCTCTCCGTGACCCAGAACCTTCTCTTACCAGGCCCTTCTGGTCTGCCCATGTGCACGCTACACCCCAAGGCTCACCTCCCTTCTCCCTGCCTGCTTCACTCCAGGGCCCCGCCTCCCATCTCTCCGTGTTCAAACCTGACCCTTCAGAGCTCAGCTTCTTCCCAAGAAGGGAGATCTTCTCACATCCCACCTCCTATGTTCCCTCTCCTAAGTTTCCCTTCTTCGTTGTAGTCACACCCGTCTCCCTCACTCTACAGGCCACTCGGAGGGCAGCGCCCGATGGGCCCCAGGTCTGGGTCCCAGAGGAGGGACAGATGAATGAAGGAATGAATGAGCAAGAAGTGAGACCTCACTGCTTCTCTGCCACGTACCCCCAACATGTGTTTGAGGACCTTGGAGCCCTGAGCTACTACATTAGCCGGATCCCCTCTCCTGTCCACCCCAGTGGGATTCCCTCACTTCCCAGGCCAAGAAAGCAGCCGTGCTACTTTCCAGGATACTAAGGGTCTCAGAGGGACACCAGCAGGGTCAGGCTAAGCTGCCCCAGCCCCACCCAGCCCATCTTGCTGAGCTCTTGGCTTCACAGGGCAGAAGAGGTGTGTCCTGGGACAGGGGAGGCCGAATCCTCTCCTTCCTGCCTCCCAGTGAGTCACCCATAGCGGTGAGGGTGACCTCCCAGTGACATCCGCCCACTGCGGCCTGGGCACTTAGCCTGGGGGATGTGGGCAGCGTGGATGGAGACAGCAGCCGGCACAGGATGGCCAGGGGGCCTGGGAGGCAGGGTACACACACACTCACATGCACAGTCATCTGCTCACACACAGACTTAGTCTGACACCAACACAAACTCGTTATGTAAACACTCCCATCTCCTCCCTGACAGAGAAGCAGACATACACCCAAGACAACAACACAGAGATACTGGGTCATCACTGTGTGTTACTCCAAAGCCTAATCGTGCCCCCAAACACATGGGGGCCATATGAACACACACACACACACACATACACACACACCCCATCTTGTGGGGTTCCTTAGGGCTGGATGAGTGAACACAGGAATGTGTGAGAGGGGCTGTTTTGCTGGTGCCATCCTGGGCTCGGCCTAATTACCCTGTCCAGGAGGGTAATTACTGCGGGACACCTCCCCCAGCCTGGCCCACAGGGCCTGGTGAAGGAGGCCCAAGACCCAGACCTGACCCATGAGGAGAGATGCTTTGGGAAAGATGGGCTCCACGCTGGGTGGGAAGGTCCTAAGGCAGGGGTGGTTCAGAGGGCAGTTAGAATGTGGAGAGCCTTCCCGGAGACATGAGAAAAAGAGGCAAATCAGTCCCCACCTCCAGGCTGCACCCCACTTCTTAGGCCTTACTTAACACAGCTCCCTCTCAGATTTTGCCAGGAACTGACTCTTTCACCCCAGCCCTGACCTCAGCTCCTCCTCCCAGAGAAAGCAGGTGTATGCTCTGGGCAGGGCCTGCTTTAGTCATTTTAAAGACTTCTGTTGTGTGGGGAAATATTCACCCCTCTTGGAGACTTCTGACCCCTACTTGCATTCCTCAAAACTTCTGTACGTTCCAGCACCTTCCTGGAAGTCTGTGCCACCCACGACCCCATTCGAGCTCTCAACTCCACCCAACCTTCAAAGTTCAGGCCTCTAGTAGCCCCCCCAACTCTGGCCTCCGAGACTGCAGCCCAAGATCTCTGCTATGTGCACCCTGCCTCCCCAGCTCTAGTGCCAGAGGCTCCGCTCTGCAGCCTCCTGGTCCTGGTGCCTGTCCTTCCCGTCTCCCCACCACTCCCAGCCTGATCCCCCGGCCCTCACCCACGCGGAAGCCGGAGCCCGTGAGAGTGTCGGTGCTGTGGCCGTTCTCTCCGATCAGCGTCATGTTGGTGCCGTGGTGACAGCTGTCCCGACACTGGCCCTTGAGACAAGTCCGCCTGCAGTACACCGGCGCAAAGACCACCTTGAAGCGCTCTCGGGCCAGCGCCCCGCCCCCGCCGGCGCCCCGCTCGCCCGCCGGCCCCCCCTCCGCCCCGCCGCCCGGGCCCAGCAGAGGCAGCAGGAACAGAAGCAGCAGCCCCGCCGCCCCCGCCCGGCGCATCGCAGGGGCCAGGCCGCCGGCGACCCCTCGGGGCCCGGGCATCCGGGGCCGCGCGACCCTGGGGGGCGCGCCGGGCGGGGACTGAGGGCCCGCGGCACCAACTAGGGTCGAGGGCTGGGAGCGCGGGCCGGGGACGGGGAGGGCAGCGAGGCAGCGGAGCGAGGAGGGAGCGGGCCGGGGGTGGGGACGGCAGGCGCGCGCAGGGGCCCAGTGCGAGGCCGGAGATGGAGGGGACCGCGGGGAGCCCAGTAACTTCCCGGCCCGGAGAAACTCAGCCAGGCCCCGAACTGAGGCCAGGCCGAGGAGGCCGGAGCCAGTGGAGGCGGAGAGGAGGAGCGAGTGAGGGGAAGGCCGGGCGGCCAGCCCGCTGCGCGCCCCCTGGCCGGCTGCTCTCCCGCGGCCGCCGGGAAGCAGGAGCGCGGGGAGGACGCAGGGAGAAGTGAGCAGTTGTTTTCCCTGGCTGGAGCGCGGCGCGGCGGCGGCGAGGGGGGCTGGGACGCTGGCCCCGGGCCAGGGAGACAGTTTTTTTCTGTGTAAAGCGTCGCCGCGGCCGCCCGCAGGAGCGAGGGTGTGCGGACGGGCGGGAGGGCCGAGGTGGGGGCGCTCTCCTCCCCAGATGCCCGCCCCGCCGGACCCCGCTGGGCCCTTTCCAGGGAGCCCTCACCTGGGACCCGCGGGCCGGGCGGCCAGATTCCTCCGGGCGGGGCCGCGGCCGGCACTAAACCTCGCGCCCCGCCCCGTCTAAACGGGAACCAAGGCCAGGGGAGGAAGATGGGCCTTGCCCAGGGTCACACCGATTGGGGACCAGGAAGGATCGTGTGGGGCTGGAACCCAGACCTCTCAGCTTTTTCCCAGTTCTCCTTGCGCGTGCGGGGGTCTCAGCGCCCCAAAGTCAGTCCTTAGTTCTCGTCCACTACCCTCTGAGGAGAGGACTCTACGAAGGGGACGCTTTGGCCAAGCCACAGTAACAGCTCTGGCAAACAAAACCAAACAAAACCTGTGAGGTGCACAAGAGGAGCAGAGAGAACAAAATTGGAAATCCAGCTCCCCTGTTAACCCCCCATTTAGAGGGCTTCCTGGTGCCCATCTTGCCACTCCCCTCCTTGTCTGGCTGGGCTCCGGGACTGGCTCTGGGCCTCAGACACTCTGAATCGCCAAGGTCTGAGCTCAGGGCCTGGCCCCCTTCCCAGGCTAACAGCCGCCGAGGAGGGGGACATTGCTTAATGGCCCGGGGGCTGGAGAGGGACACACAGCAGGGCCTCAGAGCAGGGATTGGCAGGGGCTGGGGAGGGGTCTTGAGTTTGATCTCGGCTAAAGAGGAGCCAGTTCTGTCCACTGATCTGGAAGAGAAGCTGCAGTGTTCCCAGACCTAGGCTTAAGTGAGACCCCAGCTCCGATGTCTGACTCACAGAACTCAAGTTGGGGGGGGGGTGGCCAGGGTCAGGAGGATGCCCAGTCAGGGTGGTGCCAGACTTCCTGGGAGGACACCAGGGTTAGCAGTCTGATGGGGAGAGGACTTGGGCTTATCTTCAGGCACACCTGTCCAAGGAACTCGTTCTTTTGAATCTGGGATAATTTATTTGAGTAGCTTTCAAGGGCTCTGAGAGAGACTTAGAGAATTTTGGGGAGAATTGAGGGAAACTCAAATGCTCAGTAATTGTTGAGCCCTGTTCAGTAGAGTTTAGTGTTGCTGGACTGAGAGGGGCCAGCCTCCTGTCCCCAGCGAATTCCCCGCTGCTGGAATCCTGGAGGGCTTGTGAGGGATGCCCGCTCCCTCGGCTCTAGTCACGTTCCGAGGCAGGGAATATACTGAATGCTTAGCACCTGCCAGGCACAACACTGAGCATTTTATATTCATTTTTTTCCTCACAGTCAAATGAATCCTCCCCTGCCTAGAGTAGGCAGCAGCTCATCTTGGAACACAGCTCATATAATAGTCCTGGCATGGAGGTTCAATATCGCCAAGCCTTGGTTTTCTCTCTCATGAAATGGTGTCTCTTTACTCACCACACTGGTACCTCACTCCATGCTGAGCAGTCCCCTCCAGTTAGAAGCAATCCTGCCTTTGTGAGCCCCTGTACCACGGGGAGATGGACATGTGACCAATAACTTCACACAACAGTAGTTACCACAGAGGTCAGTGCTGTGACCCGGAAGAGCAAGGGCCAGAGCAAGAGCAGCCATGAGACCGGGGACCCAGCAGGGCTTCTGACAAAGGGACTTTTCTCATGGAGGCTGGAGGAAGATGCTGAGGAAAGCCTGTTGGAGCTGAGGAAACTGAAGAGGCGATTTGCCAAGGAGCGTGCAGGAGGTGAGGGGAGATGGGAGATGAAAATTCACTGAAGCCTCAGGGCAGCCTGGTGGAGCAAAGGGAGGGGGGGACAGATAGGTAAGGGTGAAGCCTTTGAGTTATATTCTCATTGCCAGGGGACTGTGTCATGGCAAGAGGGGGCACTGCTGCCTTCTTCCCAAGAGAGATGATTCTGCTAGGACAGCAGGGAGCTGGACTCTTTGGACTGTGAGCCTGGGAGGGGAGGGGAAGGAAGCCCATGGCATGGATGGTTCCCAGGCATCTGGCTGGAGAAAAGGGAAGCACAGGGGAGGGTTTACAGAGCTTTGGTGACAGGCTGTGTGTGAGATGCAGTGCGTTATCCTGAGGCCAGGTCAGACAGGACGCGTGGCCTGGAGACCTAGGCTCAGTCCTCAGCACACCAGATATTTCCATTGTGGAGACAGTCCACTTAGCTAGGAGAGCCCAGGGCGCAGCAGGAACCAGGCACCATTCCCAGGTTCCAGGGAGGAGGAGGAATCAGCCCAAAGACCAGAAGGAGCTTAGAAGGGAGCCAGGAAGAAACCAAGACACAGACCAGGAAGCAGCAGAGAATGTCTGGAAAGAGTGTAGCCAGCAGGGTGTGTGTGCTGCTTGCTGAGAGCAGGACGGGGCAGACAGCCCTCCACAGGGACTGGGGAGAGAGCGGGAAAGCGCTGAGCACAGCACAGCAGACTGATGCGCTAGTTGCCTGTTGTCATCATCAAACTCCAAAGCTCTCAGGGCCTCAGCAGAAGCATCCGGCACCCGATGCTGTGCTGTCTCAGGCGCGGGGTAAGAAGACAGACTGAGGAAGAAATCTCCTTTCACGCTGGCAACAAGGAGATCCTTAGCCCCTGTGAAGGGACTAGAAGGAGCCAGAACCCTATTACCTAACTGGAAGAGCCTGGCAGGAGCTGGAGAGGTGACTGCCCTCAAGGAGCTTTGGCCTCAGCAGACACCTGTCCCCTGACGCCTCCAGGAAACAAATATTGCCCTAGTCTCCTCTGGTCCCTAGGACTCCATTGAGGTACATGAACGTCAGCCTCCAGGCAAGCAGCAGGGCAGAGTGGACCTGCAGGGGAAACTGAGACAGCCCAATCCTTACCTGCCCTTTTCTAGCCTCCTCGCCACACGGTGCGCTTCATCTTCCTAGAGGCTGCTCCTTTGTGTGCGTCCCGGGTGTGCGCTCTCCTGCAGTCGAAGGGCACAACCTTCGTGGTCGCTCCAGATCGAGAAGGGTATCAACAGGACTTCCTCCAGCTCCCCGGGCTTCTCCGCTCCCTACTGCACTTGGTACTCATTGCTTTTTGTTAAGACATAATTCTGTGCTGATTGTGGTAGCACACACCTGTGATCACAACACCCGAGGGGCTGAGTGGGCAACTTAGTGCTTTAGCAAGATCTTCTCTTAGAATAAGAAATGAAAAGGGGGCTGAAGACATAGCTCAGTGTGAAGGCTCTTGACTCAATTGCAGTAGTTAAAACAAAAAACAAAAGTGGGGGCCAGAGGGTCAGCTCAGTGGTTCCGGTGCCTGCCTTGCAAGCACAAGGTCCTGAGTTCGATCCCCGGTAACCACATATAATGCTGGGTGTGGAGACTCGCGCCCACCAACAATCAACACCGCATACCACAATCAACACCACATACCACAATGCCAGACGTGGTGGCTCACGCCTGTAATCCCAGCACTTGGGAGGCAGAGACAGGAGGATTGCTGAGTTCACGGCAGCTTGCCTGGGCACCATAGTGAGCTCAGGGCCAGCCTGAAGTACAAAGCAAGACCCTGTCTCTAAATAAATAAATAAATAAATAAAGTTAAAAAGACCAGAGATGTAGCTCAGTGTGAAGGTCCTGGGTTCAATTCCCAGTGCAACAATAATTAATTAATTAATCATAGTTCCAAGGTTGAGGATGTACCCCAGTGGGAGCACTTAGCTAGCATGTGTGAGGCCCTAGGTTCAATCCTCCCCCAAATAACAATAATAGTGGTAGTCATAGTATAACAATATTATTTTATTTTATTTGTGTGTGTGTGGTACCAGATATTGAACTCTGGCCTTTATGCTTCCAAGGTAAGCAGGGTACCACTTGAGTTAAATCTGTGACCCTATTATTATTAGTAGTAGTATTCAGGGTGACTGGAGGTATAGTTCAATGGTAGATTTAGCACGTGAAGACCATGGATTCAATTCTCAGCCTAGAGGAAAAAAAACAACCAGGCATGGTGGCACAGGCCTGTGACCCAAGTATGTAAGAGGCTGAGGCAAGAGGATTACAAATTCAAGTCAACCTTGGCAACTTAGTGATGATATAAGAGAAATAGTACTCTCAACCTGCTAGATATCAGATGCACCAAGTTTGTATCCCCTGAAGTCAAAGAATGAATTCCAAAGGACAAAGGAGATTAAGAGTAGGAAAGGTTTATTGGAGAATAGGAATGGTTCCTGAGAGATAGGAGGGGTCTGGAGTGAGTTGTCACCAAGCTCCTTTGTCAGGTTTTTTTTTTTTTTTTTTTTTTTGAGACAGGGTCTCACTTTGTTTTTCAGGCTGGCCCTGAGCTCACTATGTAACTCAGGCAAGCCTCGAACTCAGTAATTCTCCTGCCTCTGCCTCCTGAGTGCTGGGATTACAGGCTTGAGCCACCAAGCCTGGCATTTGTGGTATGTGGTACTGATTGTTGGTGGGTGTGAGTCACCATGCTTGGTATTGTTGTATGTGGTTCCTGGGGATTGAACCAGGGACCTTGCACTTGCTAGGCAGGCACTGGAACCATTGAGCTAAATCTCCAGCCCATGTCACAGGTAATTTATAAGCAAAGTCACAGTGTGGTACAATCAGTCTGTAGAATTACAAATATAGCTGTTTAGCTGATATTGATCCAATAGGGAAGTGGGACACATAGCAAGAGTTCATGGCTGACATCATTAACCTTGGCTTATCTGCTATGACCTCTTCTTCTTCTTCTTCTTCTTCTTCTTCTTCTTCTTCTTCTTCTTCTTCTTCTCCTTCTCCTTCTCCTTCTCCTTCTCCTTCTCCTTCTCCTTCTCCTTCTCCTTCTTCTTTCTTCTTCTTCTTCCTTCTTCTCCTTCTCCTTCTTCTCCCTTCTTCTTCCTTCTTCTTCTTCTCTTTTTTTGAGACAGGGTTTTGCTTTATAGTTCCAGCTGGTCCTGAACTCACTATTATAGCCCAGGCTAACCTTGAACTCACAGCAATCTTCCTGCCTCTGACTCCCAAGTGCTGACGTTACAGGTGTGAGCCACCATGGCCGGCATTGTGATATGTGGTATTGAGGATAGAACTCAGGCCCTTGCGCTTGCCAGGCAGACGCTGGAACCACTGAGCTAGATCCCCAGTCCTTATCTATGACTTCTAAAACAGGAACATTTTGGGGAAGGGATGGGTGTAAGTATTCTGTCTCTGTCTCTCATGGCTCTTAGTGATATCTTTGAGAAGAGTCCAGACCAAAGGAACTGGCGAGGTATGCAGAAACCCCATAAATTCCCTGGGAATTTGTCTTCCAGTAATATCCACCTCTCATTTAAATGCCAGTTTAGATTTCTGGTGAATTTTCTCACAAGTGCATTACTCTGTTGGCAAATATTCATCTGATCAACGGGCTAGAACCAAATCTGTGAAACTGTCACTACAGCATTGATCAAGGATATTAGCGACAGAACAGGACTCGAAGCAGCAGGATGACAACTTACAATGTTAATCTCAGGCATGCCCCTTAGAGTCCCTAGTGATAAAGTCCATAAAGCATCAGATCTACTTTATTTTTCTTATTTTTTATTAATTTTTAAACAGGGCCTTGCTATGTAGCTCATCCTCAAACTCACACTGATCCTCCTGCCTCAGCTTCCTGAGTACTAGGATTGTAGGCACATGTCAACACAACTGGCTCAGACCTATGTTAGAAAGCCAGGATACTTTCTCTGTAATTCTCTGTGTGACCTCCCTACTTGACCTGCTGCAGGCTCTGTTGACACTTGTGTAAACTCTGTCTTGGCCCCCCAAAGAAGTCCAGGGAGATCCTATCACCCCTAAGCACAATGGGCAGGAACTGAAGCTGATTTAAAAGACCCAAGGTAGTGGTCACTTTGGTTAAAGCCAGGGACAAATTCCAAGTTGCTGTGTTTTCAGGAGAGAGATAAGATAATGTGTGGTTTGCCTGAGCTACATAGTGAGCTCAGGGCCAGCCTGAACTACAAAGGGTCACTATTAACAAAGGGAGGCCCTGTCTCAAAAAATATATATAAAAAATTTAAAAATAAAATAAAAGAGTGTGTGATACTAGGATTCATCCACTAATTGATTTATCATAGTTCTGGGTATGGGGGGCACCACCAAAAAGCCTTTTAGCCTGGATGAAATGAAAACGTAAGGGAGGCAGCTCAGTGCTTGCTGCTTTCCTCTGCCTTGCCACGGATGGCCTCTCCTCTGTGATCCCTCTGCTGTGCTGCCCTGCCTGGGGCCAGCTGACCATGAACTGAAACCTCTACAGATTGTGAGGTGATGTAAACCTTTCCTCTCATTTTTTGATTTTTTTTGAGATAGGATCTCACTATGTAGTTCAAGTCGGCTTTGAACTCACTATACAGCCCAGGCTGGCCTCACATTCTTGGTGATCCTCCTGCCTCAGCTTCCCGAGTGGTGGGATGATAAGCATATGCAACCAGGCCTGACCAGACCTTTCCTCTTTTAACTTGCAGGTATCGGGTATTAAGACTCAGAGACAGCAAAGAAAAGTGACAAAGACACCAACACTCTGGGAGGCTGAGACAGGAGGATCAGAAGTTCTAGCCCAACCTGTCTTAAAATTTTAAAAAACATTAAAAGGGGGGCTGGAGGATTAGCTCAGTGGTTCCAGCGCCTGCCTCACAAGCGCAAGGTCCTGAGTTCGATCCCCAGAAACCACATACAATGCTGGGCGTGGAGACTCATGCCCACCACTAATCAATACCACATATCACAGTGCCAGGCTTGGTGGCTCACGCCTGTAATCCCAGCACTCGGGAGGCAGAGACGGGAGGATTGCTGAGTTCGAAGCTTGCCTGGGCTACATAGTGAGCTGAGTGCCAGCCTGAACTACAAAGCGAGACCCTGTCTCAAAAAAAAAAAACATTAAAAGGGCTGAGACCACCACTCAGTGTGAAAACTCTGGGTTCAATCTCCAGTAGAGTCACATAAATAAATAAATGAAAAAGGAAATTAAGGCACTTAGAATCATCTCGGAGAGGGAGGAAGGGCATTTTCCTTAGTGGGGAAGGCTCTAGAGAGGAGCAGAGCTTTATGAGAACTGAGGTTTTCTTCCTGGTTTCCTAAGTCACTACCTTCCCTTTGCCATCACAGAACGGATATGTTCAATCCCTGCATCAAATGACCCTTTCACCTGGGTCACACAGGGAAGAACAAGGGGACTTCTATCAAATCCACAGGGACACATATGCCTGGTTTGCACGTGTGCCACTGTTGAGGGAACTCAGAGAAAGCACCGCACTTACTCTCGGCCCAGTAAGAGAGTTCTGGTGCCCTGGACCCCTATGTGGCCCCCTGAGAGTGCACGTACCAGGCTGGAATCCCAGTTAGGGACAAGTAAGAGACACCTTGTCCGGGAATGGTAGGCATGGAGCCCGGGGTTTGGAAATTGGTCTAGGTAAACTTCCAACTTTCCCATTCTGATCCTTAGGAAGGGAGTCACCAAGAATAGGCACTCCCTCCTGGGGAAACTGCCTTCAGTGACTGGACTATCTCACGAAGGTATGATGGTACCAGAAATCCAGTAATCCTCTTTAGTTCATTCCTGAAGAACTCTTTTTTTTTTTTTTTTTTTTTGAGACAGGGTCTCACTTTGTAGTCCAGGCTGGCCCTTAGCTCACTATGTAGCTCAGGCAAGCCTTGAACTCAGCAATCCTCCTGTCTCTGCCTCTGAGTGCTGGGATTACAGGTGTGAGACACCACGACTGGCAAGAAGTCCTTTTATTCTTCCTGTACTAGGCACTGGAAGCCGGGTGTTCAGACCAAGTAAAAAGCAACATTTTGCAACAGTCTTACTAAATTGCCCAGGCTGGGTTCAGTGTAGCAATCTTCTTACCTCAGGGTCTCAGAGTGCTGGGATTACAGGTGTGTGTGCACCACCACGCCTGGCCAGAAACCCACTTCAGCTGATTTCTAAGGAACCTGTTTCAGGGCATAATAGTACTATAAGCCTGTGGATGGTCAGAGCATGGTCTACTAAACCCCTTGAAACCCATCATTGAATGGCATTTGAGATACAAGGTGCTCTACTGCTAAATTTCAGAGGGTCCAGATGATTATCAACATGAGGCAGACTCATCTCAAGAAGCACATGGTCAGGCCAGAGATTTAGCTCAGTGGTTCCAGCGCCTGCCTAGTAAGCACAAGGTCCCTGGGTCAACCCTGGTAACCACATACAACAATACTGGCTGTGGTGACTCTTTGCCTCGGCTACATAGTGAGCTCAGGGCCAGTCTGAACTACAAAGAGACCCTGTAAGAAGAAGAAAGGAAGAAGAAGAAGGAGAAGGAGAAGGAGAAGGAGAAGGAGAAG
>PVIC010014188.1:0-36956 GCA_004025085.1 Thryonomys swinderianus
TCAGGCTGGCCCTGAGCTCACTATGGTGCCCAGGTAAGCCGCCGCGAACTCAGCAATCCTCCTGTCTCTGCCTCCCGAGTGCTGGGATTACAGGCGTGAGCCACCACGCCCAGCATTATATGTGGTAACCGGGGATCGAACTCAGGTCCTTGCGCTTGCAAGGCAGGCGCTGGAACCACTGAGCTAACCCTCCGGCCCTTTTTTGGGTTTTTTTCCAGAACATGGACTCAGAAAGATGGTTTGAGTTTAAATCCCTGCTTATTAACTTATCAACTGTGATACTGAAATAAATCAGCTGATTTCCCTATCTCTTAATTTCCTCATGTACAAGACAGGTTTGAGGATGCTATTACATAACTCCCTGGGATATTATAAAGGATAACAGAAGAGTTACAGGACGTGTTTGTAAAAGCGAAAGGGTAGCGTTAGCTTAGTATGCAGTGGTAGGGTAGTGAGTTAGGTCACAATGTCTCATGCACTGCCCATTCCTCCCTGGCCCTCTGCACATGTGTCCTTCAGTCTGGTCTCTGCCCACCTTCCCCAGTCTTATCTGTGTTCCTTGGCGCAGATCCTGCATACATAAGCAACTCACCACCTGCAAATGCTAGCCAGTGAAAAACTCCTCAATCCTTTCTTCACTTTGGAGTTAGTTTATCTGCCCTATCTCCTCAAATGCCTGAAAAGCATTTCTTTGCTAAGTTAAACAGAATTGATTGAGGCTAGATTTACTAAGTCTTTTGAAATGGTTTTATTATTTCGAATGCAAGAAAATAATGTACTACACCTCCTGAGAAATATATCTTCTGCAACATTTTCATTAATCTCTTTATTAAACTAAACTGGTTTCTCTTTGGAAATTAATTACTGAAGTAGTATTGAGAATTTTAATTTCTACAATATACCAGCAAGAGATACTGCTGTTTCTTTATACACTGTTACACAGCAGGGTAATAATCTATTGAAATAAGCCCAAAAAGGGGGCAGCTTGTAATTAAAACAGTATAACACCAGAGTTTGATGACTCTTTTAGTGCTAAAATGGCCTTGTCATGCTGTTTGGGTGGAATAAAATGTATATTTAGGAAACAGCTCTATATGGAGAATTCGACAGACTCAGGTTTTACAGTTTGAGATGTGGTTGTGTTTCACTGCAATCATATGCCCACAAGGAAATATGGTTTGGTTTTGGCATTCAAGAATTACAACCATTGCTATATAGTGAGAAAGAAGAGTCCCTTATTAAGCCACCCCCACTGTGCTACTTAAAACATTGTAATCAAAAAGGGGAGAGCATGAATTATGGATGTTGGTGTCTATGCAGAGGATGTGGGAGTGTCAGTTCCTGGGTGTCTGCACAGCACACATGTGTGGGTAGATCCACACAGAATGCGAGGCCCATCTGCATGCATGGAGGCAGCCAGCCTTGCAGATTTAGCCCTGAATAATCTCCCTTATGTTTAGAGGGTGCTTCATATTTTTCAGGACATGCTCCTATCTGTCATCTTCCATCCTCCCAGGCATGTTTTCTTATGATAAGAATTATTTACACATCATTTACATTTACAGATTTGCTTCTTTTCTTAGTGTCAAATACATTTTTCAGATAGTTTTTCTCTTTTCTCTCTCCTCTTTCTTCTGTCTCTTCTTTTATAATCACAGTAACCTGATTGTATTTCATCTCCCCTGTTTCACTTCTACTTCCGTAGGAGTCAAGTCTGCCTATTCATTTTCTGCAAACAAATTCTCCATATTCAGAGAAAGCTCCAGATTCAGCTACACCACTTTTATTTTTTTTTTAAGTACGTGAAACAGAACTGCCAGAAATGGGTGCCACTGCAAGTTAAAGCCATGTCTACTTCCAGGAAGGACTCAGGGCCAGACCTCAGCAGAATTGAGCCCACTGAGGCATCTGGGGTCCTTATTTAAGTCAGTTCTCTCTTTGACCATGTTTCATGGGCTCGGGGGGGGGGGGCTCATATGGATTTGTGCCCGTTCTGTAAATCAATCTTTTGTTTTTCCAATTTTCTGATTTTTGTTCCATGTGGGTGCAGACTTCACTACATCCTAATTTCATAGCTATTAGACATAGATTTTGCATAATACTTACATTTCCTTTACCACACATCAACACAAAATTTAAAATGTAAGTATTAATCATAATGTAAAATAATCTTGCATAGAAAGTATTTCTGTATAACTCACACATATTTACTAGTCTTGTTTCCTCTTAGGCCAATGTTGATTGGATTTAAAATTCTGCCAAAGATCAGCATCTAGTCATGGGTCCACTCTTTTGTTGACCTGTGTCTGTTGGAAAAGTGAACCTCTAGAAGATTTAGAGATGAGATGGAAGAGGTAGAGGCTGTTATTTCCTAAAGAGAGATATGGAAATGTACTGCAGTCCACATGTGTAGAAAGAGGAAAGTCTCATATTATCACAGGATAATACCTGTGATATTTACTTGTTGGAGAAAAATATGGCCCTTGGCATCTCCTGTCTGAATTCAAACTGATGATTAGAACCAATAGTTCCAGGACTCGGTGAGCTTAGCTTGGGCCCAGAGGATTGAAGAGCAGCATTGGCATCTTGTCCAGGCAAGGAAGTTGGTGTCCTCTTAAAGTGGGGTTCTTTGGTAATTCTGAGTGCTTGCAGAAGAGAAAAGGAAGTGTGGGAAGGAAGGGGAAACTTCCCATGGTTGTGCCCTCTCTTCCCTTGAGCAGCTGAGCTCCAGCCCTGAATTCACAAACAGTCCTTCCCCTTCTCTGCCTGTACACCCTGTACCTGCAGCGATCAGTTCCCAAGTTGGGAAGAGCACCAGTTCTCCAGGAGCCCCAGCTCCTTGCCACTCCACAAGCAAGACTAGTGCTGCATCTTCTTGTTGCTGTCCCTTACGGATGCTGATTCCTTTGCCATTTTTGTCCCAACCTCAAGTGTTGATTGTTTTTTAAAGATGGTTTGGCAGAATTGTATACTCTCCCTGGATGAAAAGTTGTGACTATAACTTCAGTCCTCCTCTTGTATTTTCAGTGATGTTTTAGTCTGTCTGTGGTCAGGGGCAAGTCTCTAACAATATTCCAGAGTCAGACCTACATAGAAGTGGGTGCACATCCATCGCCAAGCTGGTGAAATCACGGATGCTGCTTGAGCCGCAAGCCAGCCCCACAGGCTTCCCCAGGGGAAGCAGGACCTGAAAGTAAGTGTTCAGAAAAGAAGGGTGCAGTGCACACCCCAGATCACATTATGTCGGAAATTATCATAATATCACTGGTTTCTCACAGAAAATAAGAAAATAATTCATCATTTTTGAGTGAGAAGTCGCACCTACAGGTACTCTTATAGAAGCCTTTCTTTTACCTTCCCCTGCAAGGTCTCTGACCAGAATTGTTCACTCAGGGTAATTAGAGAAAAATCCTGTTGTAAATTCTGCTTGAATATGAGCCACCAATCAATTCCAATAAAAATGCTACTGTCCAATCATCAGTGCTGCTGTAATTGGGAGGAAATAATTTATGTTCAAGCCTCTTTAGCTAGATTAATCTCCGGAAACCTAAGTGATCCATGTGAAGATCTTGCCACTGGAAATTATTTTTTGATCCAATGCATCCCACATATCATCATGGTAATAAATAAACATTTGTGTTGTGGCTTAGCATTCACGAAGTGCTTTCTATCCATTCATGTCTCTTAATTTTCCTGTTGATTTTAGATAGTTAATTCTTTCAACCAATATATGAGTGCTTCTTGTTTATTCATTAAAAAATACATTATGAAGTTACTACTCTCTGTGACAACCACTGGGGCTACGATGGTGAGGAAGCCAAAGTTCCAGCTACAAAGAAGCCATACACTTGTAAGAAAGACAAGTGATGATTTCAAAAATTGCCAAAGCATAGGATCCTGTGTCAGGGCTGATAAGGCTAGTGGTACTCACAAGCTGAGGGCTGAAGTTTGGCAAGGAATGCCTATTACCAACGCATCCTGAGAAGCAGCCCTGAAAGGCCCATGAGCCAGAGGAGAGCATTGCAGGCAATAGAAATGTTCGATTCACATTTCACATATAAAGTGCTGCATTCTGTACTTGCAACTTAATACCACATGAATATTTCCCACATGGTTAAAAGTTGAATTTTTAAAGGCTGAAGAATATTCTGTTTCATGACATCCTTATAGATTTTATTGAAGCCCAAAACTTCCAATCCAGAGAGCTCACTGTAATTTTTTCATTCCTGACTGAGCATTGAACCCACAAAGCTAGGGAGAAGCATCCAGCAAATTATAATCATTTGGGTTAATAGGCCTGTGTAGCCCCTGCAGATGCTGGCAAGCTGGAGAGATGACCCCACTTCCTGGGGACCGGGCTGGACACACTTAACTAGCTTTCTAGAAAGTGGTGAAAAGGGTAAACTGTGGAGGAGTCAGCCAGGGAAACTTGATCTACTGAGTGGTCTGAGATTTCAGCCACCACTGTTCTGCATGGATTAATCATGCATGTGAAGATTTTAGAAGTGGATTTTGCTGCGAGAGCTCAGGATGACCCTGTGGAAATGAACTTTTGCATTTCCACACCCAGTGGTTCATGTATACCCATAAGGACACTGCTGCTCAGGCAGCCCGGCCTCCTCTGCCATCCTTGTGCTCCACGCTTATAGCCAGGCTCAAACAGTAAGTTTGGTCTGATGACTTCAGTGCTGTTTTGTAGGGAACCACAAAAATACTTACTGAGCAGACTTTCACCCTGACTTTGGTGCATATCATCCTTAATCGGGTAAAATGACTGTGAAACAATATCAGTTCTTAAATGTACAGGGGCTTAAGTGAAAGCAGCCACATAGGCTGTATGGAAGGGAAGCTGTGTGTTGATGACACTCTTCCACGTTTTGGTCCCCTGGGCTGCCTGGAGAGAACACTTTGGTGCTGGGACCATGCAATTACATTTGATTTTTGCAGTTGTCCTGGAAGGGAGATTATCTCTCCATGAAAAAAGTAAGGAAATTTGAGGCTCAGGGGAATGAAAAAAAAATTGCTGATGGTCAAACAGTTGGTGTAGAACCTAGTGTTAACCCCATGTTTAGGAAGGACCTCAAAGTTCTTAAACATTAACTTACCTCCATCACCCTAGTGGGCAGTGCACATTTTACCTCCAACTGTGGCTCCCCCTTCTCCTTAACCCTGCCCTGGAGTCAGTTCCTCCTGCCTGCAGCCTATACTAGAACAGTAGTCTCTTCAAATTATCCTTGCAGCCCCATAATAACAAAGCCCCTGGAATGACAAGGCCTGTTAGGACTTCATTCTACTCACAAGCCTCTGCAGGCAGGACTCCAGGCAGAAAGACAATTTGATGGGAAGTGGAAAGAATGTTCTAGATGGCCCTCATTGAAGGAAGGGTTTGTTGTTCAGACCCTTCATTTACCCCAGCACTTGCTTTGTGTTCATCCTTCTGTTGATGATGCTCTTCCTCTGCATTAACTTTCTGTTACTATAATGAATATGTACCTGGGATGATAAATTTATAAGGAGCAATGGTTTATTTTGGTTCATGGTTTCAGAGTCTTGGGTCTCTTCTTCACTGACCATGACTTAAGCACATCATGGTGAAAATGCGTGGTGGAGCAAGGACTTGATGTACCAAGGACTTGCCCCCATCATCGTGTGCTCTCCAAGGCAGGGATCTTTGTTTCTGCTTCTCGTGCCTCTTAAAACAGGGCCTGGCACAAAGTGGACACTCAGTAAAGGTTCAGCCTATTGCACAGTTCATTGTGCAGAGCATTTAAACTGTGCAAGGCTCTGTGCAGCCAGGAAAGAAAAGAGATTGGACTGCTGTAGCCTGAAATAATATTCTTTTTTTTTTTCCTCCTCTACCTTTTTCTTTTTGATTAAAAGACACTTGAGAAATTAAGGCAGCCATCATACTTTCTACCCAAATGCTGTTGGGTCATGTTCACCTATCAGGAAGGCAATTTTGGCTGCTAATTTCCTGTCAGATCGGATTAATTGAATTCAGATGGTGAACACAGCGCTCACCCCACCTTGAGAGTAAACAAGACGGTGCTGAAAGGGGTGTTCATCGGGTCTCCTAGCTGTTCTCTCATGAAGAGCTGTGCTGCCTTTGCTGAATGGTGAGACCAGCAGAATGGGGAGTGAGGGGCAGACGTGGAGTTGCTCAGGACAAGGTGCTGTTTCTGGCTTTAGTGGGAGCTCTAGGCTAAGCCTTGTGGGGTGTTCACTCTGCAGTGATTATCAATTTCATTTTTGAACCTGTGGCCCTGGTGCCCACTGCACGTGAATCACACCTTCCTTTCAGAACAAAGAGTTCCTCACATCAGCTGGTTGCCAGGCACAGGGCAGGGGTGATAGTGAGAAGAGTATCGCGTGCAGCAGGGAGACCCGCCCTGAGAACTCACAAATTAGCAAAGCATCTTCCACTTCATGCTTTATGGCCTACATTAGAAAAAATTTGAGAGGGCTCATAACAGAAACCACAGGTTCATTATAAGCCTTTAAATAATAGAAGGAAATGTGTAAGGAAAGGAGCTAATTAGGCCCTAACCACCCAGGCTCAGGCTAGTTTACAGGATCACAGAACACCAGGGCTGAGCAGCCAGTGACAGCACCGGGCCGTCCTCCACCCAGGCACGGTCTGTCTCCGCATCCCTCTGCGGGTCCCCTTCCTCATCCAAATCGTTCACTGCCAAGGGGCTCTGCTTCAGACACGGGCTTTACTGAGTTGAGACTTCTTTCCATTGCTGGTCCTCAGCAGTTCACCAGTGCTGTGTGGGAGCACCCCATCCTTCCACAGGCTGGTCCCCGAGGAGCCCTTTGAGGATCCTGTCCTCTGTCTTCCCTTCACCTGTGTCCTCGGAGTTTCCCCGTATAAATTTGACACCTAGAACCAGTGGTTCTCTCAAGCACTGTGCAGTTCCCAGCGCTGTCACAGGACCTGTACGTGCCAAACATGATGGGCGGGTGTGTGGCTGCTCTTGTTCTCACAAGAGAAAATGCAGGTATTCACACAAGTTTTTCCATACTGTTTTTCCGTAAATTGTTGTTTAATAAGTAGAAGAGTAGGGTCTACAGTAGCAGTAAAAGTATAGTAAATATACATGAAGCAGCAACTAGACATTTGTCAGCATGACCGAATGCTCTGGACTGTG
Organism: Thryonomys swinderianus; assembly: GCA_004025085.1. NCBI lineage: Eukaryota > Metazoa > Chordata > Mammalia > Rodentia > Thryonomyidae > Thryonomys > Thryonomys swinderianus. Next base: position 7,152 of record PVIC010014188.1, read on the forward strand.
CATAATTGCATACACTATCATTTTTAGTGCGGCCAGTGCAGTGGCAGGTTTGTTTCCAATGGCATTGCCACAGAGAGGCCATTTGCGCCCTGCACTGTGGCTCCAGCAGGCTGTGATGTCACCAGGTGAGAGGGTTTTCCATTTCCACCATGATCTCAGGGGCAGCCATCCTGTGTGCAATCTGTCACCAACCAGAACATCACTACCCAGCACGTGACTGCATGGAAAACACCTGCATGCTGCCTGGTCTCTGTGTGAAGGACAGCCTTTTTGATTGCAAAGGATTATCTTTTTTGAAGACTGAATTAACTAATTCTGAATCCAGATTTGACTTCTTTTATGCAGGTTCATCTCATTTAAACATTTTTTTTCTCACATCATTGGATTTGAAGTGAATATTTAGTTCCAGGAAATGCCTTTAAAATCTCCAGGAGACTAAAGGTAAAAATTCTATATAGTAGATACAAATGGTCCTAATATCAAGGCTAGATTTATTCCAATTAAGTCATTATGAGGCAACTGTTTTTATACAGCTGAAGTAGAAGAAGAAGTAAATACTGTGTCCCTGCGGCTTTGTTAGTAGGGATTTACATGCCTCCTTTCCACTTGAGTTTGAATTTAAAATATTCCCGATGCCAAGAGGCTCCTACATGCACACACAAAATAATTGTTTTAAACTTCTGTTAGAGGGAAACCACAGCACAATAGCTGAACCACAAATGCCAGAGGTTAGGAAAAACATTAACATCATTCACACACTGCACACAGCTGCCACATTCTGGAAACCATTGCTAAAAATTTGGTGTAAATCGCATTTTAAAGGTCAGGGGAAATTTGCCCAGCTTTATTAATGGGTCTAAATTACCTTGGAAGGAGGTGGCTGTTAACTGGCTGGAGACAGAATGAGTAGCTATCCATGTGGGAAAAACATCATTAGCTTCCTTCCTCAAAATATATTAAAATATGTATTTTCAAATGGTTATGAAATCTAAAAAAAAAAAGAGTAAGACAAAACATACCAAAGGAGATAATATAGTAGATGCTAAAAAAAGTGATTGCTTTTAAACCAGGGAAGGTCTGTGTATACAAGGCTCTTACTCCAAAAGTGACAAATTAAAACACACAAATAACTAAAACTCCTGTGTATTTGGAACATCATAAGGTTTACAAGATAAATAACAATAAAACAAAAATATTCTGCAATGTATATAACAACTGCTATCCTTAATAGAAAAAAGCACCTATAAATGAATGAGAGATAAGACAGATGGAAATTTGGCAAAGAAATAATTGCTTCAAGTTCCTTATGAGAGTAAGTCTTCCTTTTGACTTGGGCAATTACAGGCATTCCTAAACCTTTCTTTCCTCTTCATTCAGAGTTGTTGATGGATTTTTCTCAAAGTATGTTTAACTTTACCATTCTCTTGATCAGATGGTCTCATGGTGACAGACTATCATGCAACTTCATGAATGTAATATCCACTTAAACAAGATAATTTGTGAAGTGGTCCTACCATAGTATTAGGCCATGCCATTCTACTAATAACTAGGTTCTTCATCTCTTATTATTAGCATTGATGAGAGAATTAAGGGGAAGTCTCTGTATTCAGAAGCAAAAAGCCTCCACTCCTGATGGAGCTTCTTAGTAAGTGCTGGTTCTCTTCCTTCAGTCCTGATGGGTGTTTTTTAAAGCCCTAAACCCCAGTCCTCAACTCTGGCTGGATGTTTAAATCATTTATGGAGCTATTGGATGACACCAGCTCTCAGGATCTGCCCCAGACCAGGTGGAAATGGAACTCAGGGTGCAGGGCCAGTTTAAGAACACAAAAGATACAAATGTGTCCACTCCAGATTGCTTTGGAGTTCTTGTTGTTATGTGTGAGGTTCCTTCTCCATCCAGTCCTCCTGTTGTCTTCCTCTCTACCTATTGAAGTCTTAATTTCAGTTGGACATAGTCCCCTTCTCAGAGCCCTTGTAGAACATTTGTGTATAAACCTGACATTCAAATGGCCTTTTGTTGCAATTGTATATACTTGTGAATTACCTTCTTGTCTGAAATGGTAAACTCCCAGGGCCATCACATTATCTGTCTCTGTCCTCATACTTGGCTTATTGTAAGTCCTCAAAAACTATTGGCTAAAAGTAAGCAAAGGAGGGCAAGCATTCATCTTTACATTAACTCAGAATACCATACTTAGATCTGAAACCAAATCTTTGTGCTATCAAATACTTATCCCTGTAGACAGCTTTTTTAGCTAACTTATGAACACTTTTTAAGATGTCTAGTTTTATTGTTAGTCCTGAGGTTGTTGTCAGTTATAGAATTGAATTAGATTCACTATAGCTTGAGGAAATGTGGAGGCCTTTCTAAGTCCTTCACTTTGGCTTCTCAGTTTGGATTTTCAATCATGAACAGAGAGATTGAACTGAGTTGTCAAAATAAAAAGCTGTTAGAAGATGGTGCTGGAGTTGTAACCAGACACAAGTTCACCTGCTCGTGAGAGAAGCCGATACTCAGGAGCCAGAAGCTGGTGGGGAGGAAATCATGGCACCCTGAGAAGATGATGAGGCTCTTACCACTCCCCCAAAGAAGACTGGGAACCCAGGTACCTTGCAGAGCACACACACGGAGAGAGGAGGTGCTGGGGCAGAAAGCCCATGTGTTGGGAGAGATCTTCATTGTCCAGGCCACGTGTCTTTCTCTTTTTTATTTCCTTCCCCTCTCCACCCACACCAAAACATCACTATTAACTGTGACCTCCTTGGACTGGTTCCTATAATTCTTTAGATGAATAATAATTTTCTGTAAATTAAATCTCACAGTATTTTACATATTTTCTGTTTCTTGACTAAAGGATGAGAAGAGTGCTACTATTCTGATGTAAGCTGAAGGTCACCAGGTGTCCTAGGTTCTGTAAATCTAAATGAAAATTAACTAGCAGTTAATACCTTAGTCACAGAGGTACAGCTTTCTTTAGAGTTTAGAATACTAGGCAAAGGGAGGGCAAGTCAGTATAACATGCAAAGGGAGGAGGATTAATAGTCATTAGCTGTTTGACTTTAGGCAAGTTATTACTAGAATTCAGGCTCCTCATCTCAAAATTGAAATATGATACTATTCACTATATCAGTAAGATAAAGTGATTCAGATATTTTTGAATCTATTTATTATAATATCAAACACATAGTGAACATAAAAAAATGATGGACTCTATGCAAAAAAGTAGGATAAAATTAAGGAGTATGGGCCACTTTGAATAATAAAAATAAACAAACAGGGCATTTTCAAGTGAAAGAAGAAATTAATATTTCCTAACTGTCATTTGTGCTCCAGACTCAGAATTTCTCTGGTAAATTCAGTGCAGGGAAAATGGCCAATTATCTAATATATAATATAATATCTACTTTATATTATATAGCATATTGTACATCACGCGGTAGCATAGAACACTAACACAGGAAGAAAGTATAATTACAGTGATGATTATTTTAATTAATAAAAGAATACATATAATTTATTAAAATATTAAAGTAATATAAAATAATACAATATAATGTACATGTCTGTTTTTTAACTGCTTTCAAAGTCAGCTGAAGGAAACAGAGACCCAGGTTCAAAACTAAAGTGACTTTTGTAATAAAGTGAAAACAGGAGGTACTCTGTGGATTGGCTGACAGTGTCTTGTGACTGAGTTTTCAGTACGAAAGGGCTGCCTGCCTCCCACCTGCTCTCCCTGCACAAACATTACCGCTATTGCAGAGGCTTTTTACACCCAGCTAGTCTCACATGTGATTCCTTTTTCCTCAAGTCATATTTCAGAATGACTCCTTAACCTTTACAAGCGGTGCATTTTGCCTGGGAGCCAGAATGTCCATGTGATCCTAGCCTTAGACTTCTAGCAAGAAAGGGTCCTTATGAAGTGTCAAGTTCCACACAGAAGGAAGCAAAAGTCGTCACATCGGCTGTCTGGTTGCTCCTTCCCTCCAGTGACCTCATCCAGTCTGTTTCATGCTGGTGCTCTCATATACTTTTGTCTAATAGAAACGGAGATTTGAGGAAGTGGCCATTATGTTACGCCCAAGACTTGGCAGCACCTTGGGTACATTACAGTCCCAACCATGCTGTGGAGGATTTGGGAATGAGGTCTACCTTTCTGCTCCACTAGGTTGGTGAAGCAACTGCATTCTGGTGTATGTTCTGGTGTGTTGACAATTTTAAGGACCGGATTTGCATTAAAATATCCAGTGAATTAATAAGAAAAAAACCACCACTCATTGTCAGCAGACATTAAAGAGGCAAAGAGCTGTCTCCATAAGAACCTTGGTCAGCTGTCTTCACCCCCAAGGGCCCTTGATCTCTGCCGCTGTCCCTCCCTCCATCTGCGTGAGGCCCTTTCCAGCTTGTATCTTGTCACAGTGTTGGAAGTGTGAAGCGGGTTCTAGGTGACTACAAGCCCAAACTCTTGAGCAGTTCCTCTTTGTCCAGTACCTGGGTCACTTTCGTTCTTCAATGTCTGCCCCCAGGGGTCTTGCCACACCACATCTGTGCATACAAGATTAGAGCTGGCTTTACTTTGATAAATTTTTCATTATTTATGTATGAAACCCAGGTTTCTACTAGCCACATAGCATCTTCATATAGAATTTGAAAGGCGCCCCCTCTGGTCAGATGCAGTTTCACCCATGTACAAGTTTGGGTTGAAGGTATTCCTGTTGAATTGAAAACCACATTCTCTGGTGGGTGGACTCAGGCCTATGTCACTTGGAAAGTGAAGCCAGGGTTCAGCTTTTATTTCCGTGATGTGTGCACTCAAGCACGTCACCATCTGTATACCAGAAGTGGTATCTCTGTTGTCCTCCTCTTCTGGGAACTTTCTTTTTAGAGTTACCTCACAAGAGGCAGAGTAGGAGACTAAGGTACGCATGTTAAGAAAACCCCAGGTTTTCTAAGTCTTAAATGCTTTCCATACTCATTTAGCACATTCATTTAGCAAACATCAGGAGAGTGTCTGAGGAGACTCAAATAGGAAGAGGGCCCTGCACGTGACTGAGATTACATCACAGACGTCTTAAGGACCTGAGAGTCCCTGAGGACCCAGACTGGGACGAGCCAAATGGGTCCACTGAGGCACACCCTTCAGGTGTGCTCTCAGTCCTTTGGCCCCAGGTTCTCTTCATCTTCATTCATGTCGAACATCATGGATGAGTTAGATTTATCAAGACCCTTTAAAAAAAAAAGAATAGCATTCTAATGTGACATTTTAACTCTCAAAATTAATGCATAAAAATCCATAATGACAAAATACCAAAATATTTTACAATAGCATCACGAATTTTTCCTTTTGCCACTTATTCTAATATAAGTGTCTCTGCCTTACAAGTGACAATGCCTCTACTTAAAATTTGGGGGGTTTTTCATTATGGTTTTTTGGTATTAATCACACTTTTTAAAAATGCTACATTTAGACCTTATTTATTTGATGACTGACTCTTTTGGCACCACCTCTCAGATAACGTAACAAGCAAGCAGCATGCTGGCTTTTACTAGTCCGTTCCCCGTTGCCAGCTCAGCAGTGCTGCCGGTCCCTGAGAGTTGCAGCATGCACTGCACAAGGAATTCTGCATTGTACCAGCCAGTTCCAAGTCCCCGCAACCTTGTGCTGCAGGGTCTGTTATTATCAGCAGGGCAGAGATTTAAATGACTGACTCAAGGTGCTAGGGAGGAAGGAATGCAATTAGTGCAAAACCCATAGCATGGATCATGTTAATAACAAGGAAAAGAGGGCCGGAGGGTTAGCTCAGTGGTTCCGGCACCTGCCTCGCAAGCGCAAGGTCCTGAGTTCGATCCCCGGTAACCACGTATAATGCTGGGCGTGGAGACACGCCCACCAACAATCAACACCACATACCACAGTGCGGGAGGTGGTGGCTCACGCCTGTAATCCCAGCACTCGGGAGGCAGGGACAGGAGTATTGCTGAGTTCGCCGGCGGTTTGCCTGGGCACCATAGTGAGCTCAGGGCCAGCCTGAACTACAAAGCGAGACCCTATCTCAAAAAGCAAAAAAAAAAAAAAAAATAACAAGGCAAAGAAAAAGGTGGAGGAAACAGGATCTACACAAACCTGAGGAGCCACTGCACAGAGAGACAGGGCTGCGGCTCCCTGGGCCTTGTGGAAGCCACGCACCCACCCTGGGGAGTCGCACGGAGCCACCCTGCAGACAGTGCCTAGAGAGCAACCAACAAGGAAGGGAGCATCCAGAGACTTGCGTTTAGAAGCAACCTTTTCCTACAGAGTCCAACAAATATTGCACGCCCCAAGACAAATTATTTTCTCTTTCATAAAACTCAAGTGGACGCATCCCTATTTCTCTGCATTGTAATCACTGGGAATGTAGGGTCTGAATGGAAATAAATGCTGTTGATGAAACCAGCAGTCCGAAGCATGAAAGGATATTGGGCTGAAAAGACAATGATATTTGCATCCTTTTGAACATTTGTCCAGATTTGCATAATGGAGATGTCAATTGTATTGCAAGAGAAAAATCAGCCTACCTGGGCTCACATTAACTGCCTGCTTGCTACATCACCATGCTTTGCCCTTATGAAAGAGAAAAATTTGAAGTTCCTACATTTATCAAGTGAGTCTTTAGTGAAACAGGAGTGAAAAACATTGTGGGCTGTTGCCTGGTCCCATTCTACACATAGCAACAAGGAGGAGACAGATTCCTGCTGGAGGCGAGGGCCGGGAAGAGCTTGCTGTCTGCATGTGAATGTGTGGTAACTCAGTTATGCTCTGGAAATGAACAGTACATGTCACAACCTTGGGCCCTTTTGGACTCTACCGCTGGAAATTGTGGCATCAACCTTAGGACCCAATTATATTCATCTTGTTCTTTCTAGTGTCTGCTAACAACATCTCTCCAGGCTCCTATTTAGAGCAGTGTTCAGCAACTGCAGATTTACATTGGAGGCCCTGAGTGCATCAGAAACCCCCAGGGTACTTTAAAAATGCCAATGTCCAAGCCCACTCCAGTGGGGGAACCAGATACTGATACTTTCCAATACTCCAGGCCATGTTGAGAGCCACTCTCTTTTCTTACTTGAAGCTGCTTTAATGCGGAAAATGTGTAGGATCTGATTTCATAGAATTCACTGTGGTATAAATTAGGCTCAAGAATTCTGAGGTCACCTAAGGATCCATTTACCCCAAATGTAGAAACAAAAGAGGAAAATCCTATTGCATAGTTAATAAACTGCTTGGCCCTGGGAGAGCAGTTTCATCCCCTTGTTCTCTCAGTTTCTTCACCTGGAAAATGGGGTAATGATTCCTTTTCTGTTAACGAATAAAAAGGATTTATAACACTGCCTGTCATAAAGAGAGTATAAATGATAGGTTCTCTTCTGGGTCACACTGCAAAAGTTCCTCTCTGTGGGCTGTACTTGATACTGTGCACAGTTTGATCTATTTTTAACAAGGGTCACGCCTCTGTTACCGGCATCCAGATCAGGAAATGAGACTCACTCTTGTAGCCCCTTCCTGTCACTGCCTTCTCCCTGGGGCAGGGGTTGGCATTTTCCTGCCACCTGATATCTTTGAGACTTCCTGCACTTGCAGCTGTGCTGCAGGTCCTCTTTCACGTGTGCTTTTTTAGTGGTCATGATTCCTACATCAGGTCATGTATGTCATATGTCGCTGTAATTAATCTTTCTCATTCTCACTTCTGTCCTTTACCCTGTTATGCAAATTACCATTGTTTATATGTGATAATTCATTGTTTTCATTAACATTTGCAAAGACATCCTAACCACAGTAACTTCCCAAACAATCCACTCCCCAGCTGCTCTGAGTTACCTACACAGTGCAAATAAGCGTGCAGCCCCCTAATCCCACCAGAAGAAAACTTATCCTCCCCCCAGCTCCAACCTCTTCACGTTGGGCCACAAGAAACTCTATTACCATCACCAGCCTTGCATTTGGCTTTTCCAACAACTGTTAGAGTGTTCTCTGCTTAGAGCATGTTGTCCCATCTCCTCCTGGAGGACACCTGTGCGCTCTAAACATGGAGGTTAGTTTGTCTCTGGTGAGAAGCCCTCCCACTCTGCCCAGGTGATCCACCCACCCACCCTTCTGTCTGCTCATCCCACCTGTCATGCAGATCTCATGCTGGCACTATGAAACCACAGGTTTACTTCTCTACAGAGCTGTGCACTGCTCAAAGCAGCAAGCTGTCTGTCCAGGCCCATTCATCTCTGAGCCTCCTTTGCATCTGTTACAGGGCTTTGCTCTTCTCAGTGAGTGGGTAAGTCTCACAAGTCACTTAATCAGAAGAATTTCAGACATTGCTTCTCTTTCTTGGAGAACAGCTTTGGTTTAAGGTCATATGACAAACACCTGGAGAGAATTATCATTTTTCATCTCCCAGGAAAAATTACCATTTGTCTCAAGTACTTCTGCAGTTTCCTGTGCCTCTTTTCCTACCATGCTCCTCCCAGCCTGAAGATACCTCTGCTTTGGCGGCTCAACTGCAGGCAGTCCCCTCACCCCTCACCCCCCCACACACACACGCAGCAGCAGGACACCCGCATTCACACATAGGTGTACACAGTTGGTGGCCAGTTGTAAGAAATTAACAAAATAGCACTTACATTTTTATATACTGTTTTGTTTACCCTGTGGAAAGGCAATCCGAAGTAAAACTTAAGCAGATTTACTTCCAAAGGGGCAAAGAAAGTCTTTCTGGTGGCCCTCACAGCTATTTCACATACCTAAAAGTAAAACTAGCCCTGACTAGTGATGACTCAGACCAGTGCAGAGTACAAGGGAGGCAGATAAGTCACCCTGGCTTACTTTGACCTGAATTCGTGCCAACTGGGACTTTGCCTGAATTATCCAGAAAAAAGATGTCAGTTGTCCCTTAATTCATCACATACAACTAGTACTTTGTATATTCAAACAATGTTTTGTATGATTATTTTCCATACAGCTAATATCACCTTGCCCAGGTCAGTATTCACCAAATTATTCTTCAGTAGACAAATTCATTATATCACTTTTAATTACACCTGTTCCCAATGGTTACATGCGATGGAATTATTTGAAGAACTGAGAGATCGTAACGTCCTTTATGTGTCATTTTTCACTTTTGGCTTTTGTCATTACTTTTGTTTATATGTGATTCAGAAAGTACTGATTGAAGAAGTGACAGGTTGTAAGTAGACATAAGATCAATGCAGTCAGTTGCTTTTTAAACCCTCACAACACAGTACTTGTCTATTGAAGTGTGAATACAGACGTTGGGAGAGCCTGATTAATATACAACTGTAATCAGAGAGGGATGTCATGGGAGTCTCTCCTTAACACATGGAGGCTCTTAGAAGTGGCCTTGTTAATATTTACTTTCTAGACTGCATTCTTATTTTCTTCTCACACTGCCTGGATAGGAGCCTTTCCGTCCACCATCTAAATGTCACGTTTCCATGCAGGGCTCTTTTGGAGATGGTGGATTTCTAGTGCTTCTTCCACGCTGTTTGCTGCTGAAAATTCCCTGTCCCTCATCTTTTGCTTGTTTTAGAAGACACTTTCCAAATGGAGCAGCTTTAGCCATAGGGCTGAAGGGTTCAGATCTAAATTTGTTTCATAGCTTCAATTTCTGCTTGGAGAAAAAAATCTGCCCAATCAGATGGCAAGAGCTGTGCCATTACTTTCCCCAACAAGGATTACCTAATACTCTTACCACATTGGCACTGTCTTTTGGGTGATAAAAATAATTATGAATATTTGAATGGAAATCACTGGGTTGTTCATTACAGAAAAAAACTATCTGTTAGCACTAAATTTCTGTGAATGTCCTCAGGGTATATTCCAAAAATCAGTGTTATAAGAATCTGAATAGCTTCATTAGTTTAGCTTCATTGTACTCGGATTCTTTTTCTTTATTTATACTCACATGGAATAATATATTAATGAGAATTAAGTAGCTTTATGAAGCAAATGAATTTGCTTTCAGATGAAAGTGTTTTACAATTCTTACTGAGTGATTAAATCCTAATGCTTGATATCATAGTTTTTGGTGCCGGATAAGTGACTGAATTCATAATTAAACATGGCCCTTAGATGGAAGTTACTAACCAGATACTCTGGTCCATTATGAAACAGCCTCGAACACTGCAGCAGATGTCATCAGAACAGTAACCACTGAGCTACATTGTGCTCTATTTCTAAGTGCCTTTTTGAAGTGAGTTCAGCAGCAAAAGTACATTGAGCTCTTATGATAGGTTTTTTACAGTACAGGCAGCAGACAAGGACCAAGTTTTCTAACACAAAGTCAGACACCGACCTTCAGTAGATGATTTTTAGCAGTAACCACTGGATACTCACTGCAGTAGCAGCTGCAGGGGCACCAACATTCAACCTCACCCTTGCTTTTGGGGCTCTTGCTCTCCTGTGGGGGATACCCATGCGGAAGAGGATACTGAATCAACCTTGCCATTGGAAGAAAGTGGACTTTGACTCCTCCCTGGCTGTGGTTGATCGTCACTGAAGAAAAGTAGTTGTTTTCATTTTTTGAGATTAGGTCTTGCTATGTGGTTTAGTCTGGGCTTGAACTCACTATGTAGCCCAGACTGGCCTTGAACTTATGACAGTTCTCCTGCCTCAGCCTCCCAAGTGCTGGGATTATAGTTATGCGACACCACAGCTGTTTTCTATACACAGTCAAGAAGCAAGGCCTTACTGAGCAAAGGGTCCATGATATCATAATCTTTATGGATCCAGAAGCTTGGTTTTATGTCTAGATTCAGAAGGGATTTAGTCAACTCATGGAGATGAATTATAAACCAGGATGCAAAAATTTGATTTATAGTGAGAAATATATTACTAACTAGAGTATGTATTCATATTTGCTTGTTAACTCATCCATTCATATAGATAACACTGCACAGGAAGTCAAATTTTAGTCACAAACTGTTCTGGAGAATATTAAAAACAAAAAGCTTACGTGGTTTCAACAAAGCATTTTTCAACTACAATTATGTTTCTATCACAGACCTGCTAAAACTAATAATAGTAAGAGACCATTTACTAGGAATTATGTGAGGCACTTAGCATGCATGATCTCATTTACCCATCATGAGATTTTTATAGGTGTTTTCTTACCCTGTAAGCAGAACAAGACTGAGAAAATCACTAATTCATCCCTGCTGTGTAACTAAAACCCAGCAGCAAAGATCCCAAACCCAGGGTCACCTGACTTCTGATCATTGATTTTAATTGAGCAAATTGACATTGTATCTAGTTAAGCCTGTCAGATTTTCAAAGAACTAAACTGTAGTCAGTAAGTGAAGTCTCTGATATATCTTTCATGCACAGACCATCACATAAGGCTGATTTCTCTGGCCAGGGTTCTGCATGTCTTCAGCAAAGATGCCCTCCACCCTTGCACATACTCAGAGGTAGGGATGTGCCCTCCTTCCTTTCTTTGTGCTTCCTTCACCTCAGTGGCATTTTCTCTTTTAATCTTCACAACTTCCCAATGATGTAAGTTACACATGCCCTTCACAGGGGACAGCATGGAGTCACACTGATGCTCAGCCCCTCATAGGTCAGAAGCACAGGGAGCCGGGAGGGGTGTTCTGCAGTCTGCCCGCGGGATGAATGCCAAGAAGAGGTAGGGACTGCAGCATTCATTGCAAAGAAGAGCAAACTGGAGAAGTAATGAGCATGGCTTCAGGAGAATGTGTTGGAAAAGGGGAGGGGCGTGAGATTGAGATGGGAGATTGGGGAGGTGTAAGAACCCTATGCTCTATTAGCAATATCTCCCTGGGAGCAATGTGGGGAGTGGTGGTGATCGCACTGTCATCTGCCTCCCTGGGTACATGTTGCCAGTTCTCAGTCAGAACCCCACTCCCACCCCCTTGGGGATGTCAGTCATCTAGGGAGGACCCACAGTTCTCAGGACAGGGAAAATGATTTCGCTGTGCCATTTCTACCCAATGATCTTACTGTAATTTGAGTATCCTGTAATTTATGCCAGCTAAGTATACAAGCAAAGGGTATTTAGACCCCATAATCTGTCAGTGTTATGTCCTCTTGGAAAGGAAGGATGTCTGTGTTTCCATCATGCTGGAACCTAGTATCATGACAGACCACAATATTTCAAAGGTTGGAGACAACTGCTAGAGAAAATAGCAAACCAGTGGGACGCTTTCTAGATAAAGGAATAACGAAATCAGATGTGTGGCTTGGAAATAGCTGGGCAAAGGACTCGATGAAGGCAAAAGGAGCAAGAGGGCTGTGGGTCTGTTTCTGTCGTCATCATAGCAACTGGGGTGATAAAGGAGGTGTGAATGTGGCAGAGAAAGGAGAGAGGAGGGCAGGACCACCCCAAACCCTGTTCTCAACCCGCTTTCCCTCCGCTCCGGGGCTCCAGTCTACTCTTCTCCGTTAAACACACTTTGCACGCCTACTACCTGTCAAGCACTGTTCCCAGTGGTCCTTGAAGTCTGATGTCTTTGCCAACACATTGGAGAGAGCCTTTGATACAGAACACACTCCAGGCTGTCAGCCAACTAAAACCTGATTTACTTCAACCAGTCAAGGAGACTTCAATGTCAAATAGGGCTTTGGTCTAAACAATGGCTGGCACATAAATGCTTAGTACATATTCTGTGGGAAAATAAATGATCAGGTGACCAAAGAAATGGAGTAAATGGACTGGTTGGAGGATATTGAAGGTAGACTTTGAAATGTTTGACACTATCTCAAAGATCCAGACTCTTCTTGAGGAAGCATTTCTCTCTGTACCCATCTCTAAGAAAAACCCCCAGATGATTCCAATGCAGATGACATATTCTTTATTCTGTAACATAGCCAAGTGAGCAAGAATGACAGCTCTAGAAGGCAGCACCTGTACGTGTGCAGTCCCAGACTATAGGCATCAGCATTTTCTGTATGGCTTCCTGAGTTCTCCAAACCTACAAAACTAATCTCTCACAGAAGGTAAAAAGTTTAAACAAGGTCTGCAATTCATTTTGTTGCATTAAAGATTATAAAAATCATTGGGTTAGCATTAAAACCAAACTTCACAAGCACTTAAACCCCCAGGAAGTAGGTGTCTGTGATGAAGGCAGCCAGGGCAGACTAACAGGGATGTCTGTGAGAAGCCTCAGGACGGCAGAGGCGTTGACCCTCCTGACGGACCCGCAGGCCTCTGGCATGGGACTCGGAGGCCCCAGCGCCCTCTCGGTGTCCTGCTCATGGTGGATGACCGGAGAGGGGCCAAGCTCTGTGATCATTAAGTGAGACGAGCGGAAGACATTTTCACTCTACATAGTTCAATATTCTTTCCAAACACAGTATTAACAGAGATATGTTATCTTCAGAGCATCTTCCCTTTTTTGTATATTTCTTAATAAATCTATATTATCTTTTACTGTTTCTGAAAGGGAAAGCTATAATGCTTGTGTTTAAAAAACTAGAAAATCTTTAAAACATCATAGCAGAAATCATTGATAGTTCTACCACCAACAGTAACTAATGTCCATCTTCTGGGTTTTATGTCTTGTAAATATGTATACAATTTTACCAAAATGGGATCTTGCCAGGTACACTATTTTGCATCCTGTTTTGTCAAGATGAATGAAAGTACTATCTTTCCAATTCATTCATAGCATCATTTTTAATGACAGCAACAGTGTACCATTGTGTGGATGCTTCTCTTTATTATATTATCCCGTATTTGAGATGTTTTGGTTAAGATTCCATTTGGAGTCATAAAAGAGGTGAATTTGTTAAAAAAAAAAAAAAGGAGGAGAGAAGGTACCCACAGGCAACCTCGCCCCGCTTCAACTTTCTGGCTCCCTCCTGGCCCCATAGAGTGAGAGTCCCCAGCCGTGGTCCATACACCGTGGCTGCCATTTCCACTGCTCCAGGTGCTGCCCTCTCTCCACCAGGCCCAGGCTTACACTGCGATTCTCTGTCGGAGCCGTCGTCCTCCCCATCGCTCACCTCGCTGTGTTCTTTAGCTTCACCAGAGGCCCTCTTGCGTCACTTGATTATTCATCCTTCATTCCATGAACATTTACTGAGCGCCCCCCCACACACACACCTGTCAGCACTTTGCGGGACACCAGGGGACAGCAAAGAAGGCTATGCAGTGTGGGTGCTTTAGCTTCACATAGCAGAAATCTGAGACTCTAGCTGATCTCAAACTAAGTGAAAAAAGGAATTTCATCAAACTGAGAGGTCAGAGAAGGGCAAACTCCCAGTGCAATCTCTACCCGGGGCAAAAATTTCATCTTTGTCCCGGGGTCTTTTCATCTCTCTGAGCCCTCGTGGCCACTATCATTTCTATCTAGCAGTTGTTCCTTTTGGTATCAAAATGGTCCCAGCAACTGCCAGTCCAATCAGAGTAAAGGGTTAGCTCTTTGTCTATTGAGGAAGAGGAAGAGACAGAAAAGTCTACATGTATCTTTCAGTTTAGGCCTGAATTGTCACCTACCTCCCCTGAACCAGACTTTGGCAAGGGCGCAGGACCCCCAACACAAGCCTAGACAGCATCTTGAGTGGGAGAGGTACTGAGGATTAAGACTGCTGGATCATCAGGGAAGGCTTCCCTGGGACCTCAGCCCTGCTCTGTCATGGAGGACTTTTTGTACCCTAAGCATGAGAAACAGAATGAAGCATCCCAGGGCTTGCAATGACACTCTGCATGAGAGGTTACGGTTATATGGGGAATTCCAAATATTCTTTGGCTGGACAGTAGGGTGACATAGAGACCAGATGGGATAGATGAAGCTACAGGGGAAAACAGAGGTCTTGGAAGTCACAATAAGAAACATGGCCTTACTTAAGGGAGGAGAATGCCTCTGGAGCATGTAAGACAGAAGGCATTGAGACCAGAGCTATCGCTTCACTCTCAACCAGCCCACATGTAGGATGGAGAGTGAAATAAGATTAGGGCCTTGGAAGACACAGTTGGAGGTTGAATGGGAAAAGGGTCAGAGAGTTGGTTTAGTGGGATGGCTGAAGGAAGAGAAATAGTCTAATTTTTCCTGAGCTTTCCAAGATTATCTAGAAATCTAGTTGTAGAGATGATGGAGCTGGGTAAACCCTCATCTAGGAGGTGCTGCTAATATCTGAGCCTATCAGCATGGAGTGGTGGTCAGAGAGTGGGTACTGGCTCTCGGTACCTGTGGGATATTGGCTGACCAGTAAGCCAATAAGTATCTTTCACAGACACCATTGGCACAGGTTCTTGATGCAAGGAGAAATAATGGCAGTATTTGTGTATACGAGGAAAAGAGCGGATTAAATACTTGTACATGAGGCCCTGAGCAGGTGCCCTGTGGGTCAGTGGCCATGAATCAGCACCCTGGTGAAGGAGGAGGTGAAGGCGTTAGACTATACTCTGTGTACTATTGGAAGCACCAATCTTCCTTTCCTTCTTCCATCCCTATTTGTCTTCTTCCCTTTCTGTGTTCCTTTTCTCCTGTCCTTTCTCGCTCCTTCTGTGTGTGCCTGTAGTTCATTCAGTCTTTAAGGATTCTGTTCCTGTATTCTTGGGAGAACATTCCCATTCTGCAAACTCTTTTCCTTCTGATTCAGGAATGTGTGATTGGAAGAAGCTATGCATTCATTCTCTTCTGGCCAGGAAGCTTTTGCCAAATAAAACCAAATGCTCCCAGCAGCAGATGGGAGTAAAACCGGAGCTGATTGCTTGTGTGCACCCCGCCCCTCATCTCTGTGACTTCTGCTTACACATGGTTGGAACAGCAGCAGGGGCAGGAGGTAAGTCCCTGGGGGCTTTACCAACATCTCCTTCTCAGCATCCAGCTGAGTGTAGGAGAGAATTGCTGACCTTGGGCACTTCCACCTGCCTCTCCTCAGGAAGGAGCTTGTAAATGACTAATGTTCCAGAACACTGAGGGACCCAAATATACCTGGTAGTTAGCACGTCCTGAAATTTTCAATCTTCTTACAGAATACAGAAGTTCTATGTGCCCCTGGAGAGCTTTCTCTTTCTTTCCATGGCAACGTGGTATCATAGAAAAAGTCTAAAAGTTGGGAATGATACCTTGAGAGTTTGAACCTCAGCCCTGTCCCTCATCAACTATAGCCTTGATAAAAATATAGAATACAGAGCCTATGACTTGAGACTAGACTGACAGAACTCTATCTTAGTTGAACCAGTTAACAGATGTGTCTGGAGCCCTTAGCAGCAAATGTCCCCTTTTCCTTCATCCATAAAATGGGGTTAATAGTACTAACCCTGCAATGTTGATGACTGGCTGGTATATAATAAAGTTGCTAAGGAGACAAGACATCCAGGCACACAATGCACACTGAATAAGTTACAGCTGCTGCAACCGTTGCTTTCTTAGACTCTGTGTCCTACACCACAGCATAAGAATGAAAGAGCTGCCTGACTTGCACTTTTAGTATGGGCCTGACAGCTCCTTCTCTAAGATGGTTTACCAGCCCCATCCTCTACCACTGCTGACAGCTAAGGCCTGCTTATGCTTTGTTGTAAGGACGTTGCCCTAAGCAATAACCAGAAATGGGTTCAGGCAGAGCCACATTTCCTGAGGGTGGGAATGGGGGAGGTAAATTCCCCTAGATGAGAACTATTGTGCCAGAATATAGATGAAAATGCCTAAAATTTAGGAAATATTCCTCAAACAAGTACTCTTCCTAACAAATAAAGCAATGGAAAGAAAGTACAAAATAGTCCTGCTTGTTTCCAAAATGTCTAGATCAGTGGTGGTGAACTTCTGACACACATGCCACAGTGTTTTGTATCATTGAAAGCTCTGAAAGGTTTGCCATCCCTGGTCTAGATGGTCATGCCTAACTGTGAACAGTGGGAGAAATGAAACCTTTTCCAGCACAAGTAAGCTGAGGTTTAGCTCCAGGTGCAAACCACAGTTGGGAAGGCCACAAACTTGCAGAGGAAAATTCTGTCACCACGAACCTTTGTGGTCTTTGCTATTTAGCACTAAGTGTCCTGGCAGTGAAAACAGTCCCAGATCCTCTCTGGATGATCTTGGAGATCAAGTTGAGCTCTGTGAAATCATGTATACTTGGATTCAGCCCAATAGCGCTTTGTCCCTGGCTTGTTCTCCCCTGGCCTTACTCTTTTTCCTTTTCCCTGAGAAGAAAAAGTCAGTTCAGGCCTAGTCTTAGGAAGGGTTCTGCTGCCAGTGGAGGGTTCCAGAATTCCTCTCCCCCACTACGAGAAGCATCTGCTTTCATCAGTATCTGTGGGGGGAGGTGATTCCAAAGTACATTTAAAAGCACTTTTACTAATAATAATACTCAGTCTTTCAGGGCCATGAAAACTCTTTTTAACCACACATTTTTTTTCCTCCAGGGTTTCTTTATGTTTGGTAAAAAATAAAATAAAATAAATCAACACTACTTCAGAGTCTGGAGAGGCATGGGGGCGTGATTCAGTCACTTTAGTAATAGAAATGGAGAAATACTATAAAAGGTATTTTTGACAACCATGAACAGAAAGGAAGGCTGCCCCTCTATGTGCACAAACCAACACACACACACACACACACACACACACACACACACGAAGAAGAAATTCTCCTTGACCCAGAAATGTTGTTGTTCAGAACAGCACTTTAGCACTTTTACGGTGTAATAACACCAGAGCGGGAGAGTAATTATTTTCTGATAATACATGTGCCAGCACTTTAGCTGGATGTGACGGCACTTGTGTGCTGAGACCTATGAAGTATAGATCATACACTCAGACACTGACTCAGAATATGTGCTTTTATGATTGATGAGGAGGACATTGCAGCATGACACCTTCATAATTTGCATGTTTAGAAAAGTGGTTCTGTCTGTAAATTATTGGCATGTAATTCCCAATCAGAAGTCAAATGGGTCATGTCATAAAAGCTCTAACATACACTTTTACTAAATATGCGGTTGAGAAATCAGAAATAAGTATATCAACAAATATTATATTTTATTACAATTTATATATGTACATATACATATTGCTAATTACTGTCAACTTAATGATTAGCTTTTCTCTTTCCAAACATACATATTCCTTTCTTTGCTAAAAGTTAGGAAGGACCTTTTTGGTCATTTATTAACAAGATGTTTGAAGTCAAAGAAAAGTTGTCTCTTCGACCAGAGAACACAGAAATGATAAAGCCAAATTCTGCTGTAATATGGCCTGGATTTTTCTGGTAACAAGTTCTAACAGGAGCCTCTACTCTTTTCTGGAGATTTCTTGCAAGAAGAAACTTGAAAATCACACTGAGTGTCTTTACAAAGGGAATAAGATTTTTCAGTTAGCAAATGACACTTGGGATTACAAAGCCAGAGACATTATTATAAGCCTTAGGAAAATGTGAACATTGAATTTGAGGGATAGACATTGCAAATCAAGTATCAAGGTCATTTGGGGGCACACTCTGCTAGGTGAAGGGATGTTTGTACTTGCACAATTCCAGCCCAGTAAAATCCAGGAAGGAGAACCACATACCAAGACTTGTCCCTGGGAGGGAGACTCGGCACCTTTGCTAGAGTCGAAGCAGAGCAGAAGCTTATGAAGATGCTGGGACTTGGGGGATGAAGTCCACAGACCTGAGCAGAGGGAGGACTCTCCAGGGACTCCAAGATGAGCATTTGGGTGATGGAGGCATGGAAGGCAAACCCCTGCCTGTGTGCCTTGGATCCTTCCCTCCTGCAGCCCCTCTGTGTCTCCACCCCCAGGACTGCTCTTTACTTGGTACACGTTCACCCCTCCGTAACTTAATTCTACTTAGTATTCCACTGGCTTCCTTCATCCTCCTGCCTCCACATGAGCCCCATTACCCTGAGCTTGTGTCTGTTCTATCTGCAGCTCTATACCAAGTGATCTCCTACCAGTAAGTTCCAGAGCAATTGTGGAATTGCAGAGGCTGTAGTCGAGTGTGTCAGGTGTAGTAGGGGGTCCAGGAGAAGGTCAATTCAAGTCAAGTGCACACAGTGAGACAACTTCCTTTAAAGGCCCAACTCAGACCCTGCAGACAACACTTCCCCTTCTTAAATTTAGGAGCAACTGTGTGTCTTATTCCACTCTGCAGAGCACCTTTACTGGGCTGTGAAATAACTCATGAAAGTGCCGGCTTCAGCCTCCTGGGAAGGAGTGCTTTCCTTCTCCTACAATTCCTTTGACATTTTTTTCAAACTTTGCCTTTGTGGGCTCTGGAAATCCTTCCAGATAAATGGCTGCTTCATTCTGACACAGTGATTTATATCCGTGGCAGAATAATCTTCAATGAAGGTGTCTCTCCTCCATCATGAAGGGATAACAAAACATTTATAAAAGTGAGGCAGAGTTTCAGATGTGTGGATATAAAAGTTTCACACAATATCAATGGTTGAAAGAATGTGCATACATTAATTAAGAATTCTGACATACTTCTTTATAAGGTCCCTTATGAAAGATAGACTATTTTCCACATTTACTTTGCGTTGGAAATGACAGATGAAATTAATATGCTTCATAAATTGCCATCACAGAGGGTCAATTAACAAGTGAACTAACCTTGTGAAAGTCATTTTGAAAGACTAGTTATGTCTATAATATTCCCTGTCAAATTAGGTAAAAGTAGGAAAATTAGAAGGCTGTCAAATAAATAGCAGTCTAAGGTACTGGGTAATTGCATTTTTGATGAGGTAAATTAGTTTCTGTGATTCTTGTTTGAGAAATGGGAAGTGAACAGTGGAAATCTTAAAGATCTTGAAATCCTATTCATGAATGTGGCCATGTGTGCTTTTGTAAACATAAGTACTGGATGTATGTATGCTTCTGTACACACACATGCATACATGGAAGCCAAATGCACATTTAAACCAGAGCAAGTCTGGGTCTACATGGAGCCAGGCCTGTGTCCCACTTGTGACCCTGGCTGACCCTCAGGTCCTACCCAAGGTAGCTGACCAATTTCTCTGTATTTTCTCTGCTTTTACTCATAGCTGTGCCACTTTCAGCCTTTGACATTTCATCCTTGTACAAGTACAGAGGCCAGGGTAGTGTTCTGTCCACCCACCGACCAGTGCAGTTTCCCCACACCCTGGAGCTCATGGCCCACAGGAGGAACAGCATCTGCCATAACCCTGAAGCCAAGACCTTCCACCCACCCTCTATTTACTTCAGGTTGTAAAAGGCCCGGAAAAAGACAGAACCCAGGCAGTTTTTAGAACACTAAAAATGTGTTCTAAGCTAGTTGGAAAACTGAAGATACAGCAGTCAGATTATATGGCTCCTTCAGCCCAATCCACAGTATAGAAAGTTCAGAAAAATCACACAAAGTACTCACAGAAGGGCTGTCCCCTGGCAGGTCAGAAGCAGCTGCAGCTTCATTCCCCTCACTGGTGTATGGTTCCCACTGGAACCTCACCCTCCCCTCACCCTCTCTGAGGTCCCCACTCTGTTCTTCAGGACTCTGTCATGTCCGTGATGCAATTAGATCTTTGACTGGGTTTCTGATTACTAACTGTCATATGAATCACTAGAGCCTAAAATTCATCTGAAGTCCTGGTCTCCTCTCCCTACTCCTCCAAGACCTTTCTAGGAATCGGAGCAAGTCAACTTCCTTATCAGGATGTGGGTGTCTGTGGAAGAAATGAGCCTCTTTTCAGGTAGAAGTTTTGTTAAAAATATAAAAAAGATATGGGCCGGAGATTTAGCTCAGTGATTCCAGCACCTGCCTCGCAAGCACAAGGCCCTGAGTTTGAACCCCTGTAACCACATACAATGCTGGGCTCACATCTGTAATCCCAGCACTCAGGAGGCACAGGCAGGAGGATTGCTGAGTTTGAGGCTTGCCTGGGCTACATAGTGATCTCAGGGCCAGCCTGAACTACAAAGCGAGACCCTGTCTCAAAAAAAGAAAAAAAAAGTATATATATATATATTTCATATTATTATGTATACCAGAACCTACTTATACCAGTGTAGAGGGAGTACTTTGACTCCAGCCCTGTTCCTATAGGAATCTCCTTAGGTCCCCCCACCCACCAGGAGTTCCCAAATCACATATATTGGCACAAGGATAACTTTATTATTTTATATGATTCCACCTCATGGAGTCAGGAACTGTCAGCAAGGGATGTAGGCTGTGTGTGATCATACCAGGACCGTGGTACTAGGCATTGAACCCCACGGGTGTGGCTCCAGGACCAGATCTTTGTGGCACACAGTGTCCTTCCCTTCATAGCCAGCTTCCTCTGCCTGGATGAGCTCTACACCTCCTCCTGATGAAAGCAGACTCTTGGGAGTAATGTGCCTTCACTTGTCTTTCCCATTGACCACTGATATGTTTGTATTCGAAGTATGTTCTGCCTCTGATTGCACATTCCTTCTCTCCCTGATCTGTCCAAAGGCAAGTGCACATGTGTAGGCTAAGTTCATGGTCAGCTCAGAGTAAGGTTCTTATGTGGGCTCCCCAGGGTTCTGTGATTGAAGGCCAGACTACTGACCACCTAAAGCATCAAGAGAATTAGTGGACAAACATTGGCCATAGACTACAAATTTAAGATCTAATAACCAAGTCTCGGACAAGTTCAAGGGACCCAAGCCAGGAAAAATTAGACTCTTTTAGGCACCCCACCCACCCACCTTCCACCCACGTGTCTTTTGCACTATGGGTCCCATTGCCAAGAGTTTCTGATTGGCTTGGATTGGGTCATGATCCCTCCTTTGATCAGGATTGGAGGAAATAATGATTGATAGTCCTATGGATCACAGGGAATAGAAGAGGGTAATACTTGAAAGATTAATTGAGCATCCTCTTCATAAAAGAGGGACAGGAATAAAGTTAGAATTTACAGACATCTCCTACCAAAAAAAAAAAACTAAACAACAGAAATCCCTAAAGCTCAGTTCCTTCTGTCTTGCTTCCAAACCTGAAATGTAAATCTGTACACAAGCTTTGGCAGCAGCAAACACAACAGCTTGTACATGTAAGAGAAGCCAGCAGAGTTCAGCCTCAGAAAATCTCACTTAAGTCTCAATCCTAGCATAGTAACTGTGCTGCCTGGGTCTTAGCTGCAGAGCCTGAGTCTGCTGTAAAACACAGCTTATCCCCACTTGCAGGGAGTCATCACTAGGAGGATTCCGTGAGATGTGGCTTCCACAGGGAGTTGGAGAATCAGTTCCCATCCCGCAATCTGCGCAGGAAAGATTGGTTTAGGGCCCCACATAACAAGCAAAGCTTGTGCATACATTCATGGATTTGCAAATTGTCTTAAACTATGTAAGTACCTCTCCTGGGCTGTTTACTTTTTTATAGTTGGAATCAGAATAGGTAACTCTGTTTTAAAGGAGAGTCTCAATTCTGGGTAACTGGCCGATTTCACAGCTCTTGTTATTCTGACAGATGCTTTGGTGATTTGAGATCTTTAGGAACAATTATCTTTGAAATTGTGGATGCTGCCAATGCAGATATTGATATGCAACTCAATATAAACAGGCTTCATCAGCATATCGACACTAGCCCTTCAGCTTGCCAGAAATCTCATAACTAACTGCCTTTTCAGGAGCTTCACTCCATGCTGGTAAGCAGCGAAGCACACAGCTACTCAGAAAAGAGTGAGAGCACCATTTTTAGGCCATCTTCGCCCAGTTGAGGGGCCCGGGACACGAGAGATTCATAGGAGGAACTTTGACTTGGAGTGCTAGATGCACAGTGTCAATAGACAGCTCCAAAGGGTCTTTACCAACAGGAAATATGTGGAGTCTTTGTTTTTCCAATTTAAAATGCAAGAGTTTTAGTGGGACAGAACTTATAATGAATTACAATTGCTTTATTTTCCATTATTTTGGTTGATGTTAAACAATAGCGTCTGGAATTAGCTAAGGAAGAACAGTTACTTGAAATATGTGCTGTTTTGAATAAACTGATCCTGACTTAATGAGCTTTTACAGGGTTTTATGCATGACTTACTGCCCATATTACATTGCTAAGGTAAGCCACTTAAAACTATGGTGCAATATGATGTTTTTCAGTTCATTTGTCTGTTTCATTAATGATGGAATGTATTTTCCAGCACACAAATCCTATTTATGATCAAGACATTGTTGTTCTGTAGATCAACTTAAACCCTTACACTGTGTAATTTACCTGCTGTCAAATCTCATTTGAAGAGCCGTTGCCTAGCATTGCCCTAATCAAAAATATGCCCAAGTGTAATGAGCTATACATGTTGTGTCTAGTATTATTTATTTTTAATACACTTTAGTTTACCCCCACCACACTTTGAGGAACTAACAATCTATAATATTTTCTGTGATGCTCTTGTCTTCTTTCTTAACCAGTTGTCGTCCAAACTGGGGAAGTATTTCACCAAAATGTGAATGTTCTTGTTCTTTTAATGTATCTTAATGGGTAACTGCTGATTGGATAAATGCACAGAGAACATGTCAAAATGATTTGATATTAAGACTCATTATTAATATAACAATTTTTCTAAACTGATAGCTGGGGTAGAATGTAAAGTCTGACCAAATGACTTTCAGACCAGAGGTTCCCGATGGGTTAGGGGAGCCCAGGTAATTCATAAATGTGGGCACGACAGCCTTGTGTGCAAAGAGTATTCCGAGAGGAGATAGCAGTGTGTCCGTTCTTGCAGCTCAGCAAAGCCATTCTTGTGTGTGCAGCTCACACCACTGCCTGGGCAAAACCACAGGTGACCTTCCCCTCCCGTGTGGTACTCTCTGGCTGTTCGTGTTCCGTGGAGCCGTTTATCCTCCAGGACAGGTGGGAAGTCCCAGCTAGATCATTAGAGCGTGCCTGTATCTTCTGCACATTTTGCTTATGCGTATGCCTATGCACGTTTTGCTTGTAAAAATGGAGAGAGGAGCCATTTAAATCACACAGAGGCAGGCGATTCCCCTCTTGCTCAGTAGGCCTCTGCCCCAGTAAGGAGAGAGGTGGCCTGCTGAGAGCACACACAAGCCGAGTGTGATCCTACCTTCCAGAGGTTGGTGTGTTCCTGTCACCGCACCCTGTGGGCTCAACCAGAGGTCAGCACGTGTTCTCGCGTGAGAGGAGATCAGCTGTGCTGCACTTGCAGAGTTGAGTCTGCACTGTCATGGGCTCTTACTGACGTGGGCATTTCACTGTAATCATGTCTTCTTCACATGCTCACCTCATACTCCAAACTCCACGCGGAGAATTACCCCTAAGAACTTCAGGGTGTTTCCCTGAAATAGGTTCAGTTCCTGGCTCTCCTGCACCATATTCTTCTTAGTGAGATGTCCCCATGGGCTATCTGGTATGTGCCTTTGTGTCTTCAGTTTGACAAGACTCTAGGCAGTGTGAAGGGCTTGGAGGTCGGGCAGGACTAAGCTCAAGCCCTTGTTCGACCCTGTGTGGCCTTGGGCAAGGTACCTGCACTCTCCCAGGGTGGGCTCTGCTGCTGACATTGCAGAGTGAGGAAAAAAAGAGCAGAATTAAAGGATGTAAGAGAAAGGCTGGCACAGTGGCAGCCTTTCTGTGTCAGATCCATGTTGTATCTGTGATCTGAGCCACCCTAAACTTCTAAATGGGATCTACGGAAGGTAAGGTGACATCTCCTCACCATGCTAAATCCCAGACAGACCCTCAGGTCCTCTTACAAGTTGATGTCACAGTGCTGAGATCCAAAGGAAACCGGTTACACTTGGCTTTGACGTGTTAGCTAGTTTGTGCAGGAAGCAAAGAAACAAGTTCCATCAATAGTGAAGAAACTTGGAGTTGAAAGTATGTGCGTTCAGATCTCACTACTGGCCTCCTCTTACTTCCACCGGCCTCTTTCTATGCAAATCATTTCTGTGACATCACTGCTCCCTCTCCCTGGAGGGGGCGCTAGCTGCAGTTATCCTACCAGAGACCAGTGGGCTTGTACTTCATCACCACTTATGCTGCACAAAAGATGCTCTTTTGGGGAGATAAGAGAGTTAATGGATCTGCTGCCAATTCCACATTCAAAACAGAGAAACATGCAATAAATTGTAATATATTTTTTTCTACCACAGAGTTTTGTGAGTTTCCTTCCCATCTCCTAGTGATGTATACTCCGGAACCCCATGTGGACATGGTATGATTTGAACAAGGCTCTTAGGCAACCATGAATTTCCATCCACATTATTTTTATTCTTGCTATGGTGGGTGAAAGTTCTTTCAGTTCATTTGCATGTTCATCCATCTGCTTCTCCAGAATTCTACACAGAAACTGGCCAAGAATCTGGTGGTGGAGGCAAAACAAACACAAACCAGCCCTTGCCCTTATGAAATATTAATGTGTGGGGGTTAAATATGAAAACACGTACAAATACTGAAAACTGCCACTGTGATTGTCTTAGTGACCAAGGGTGCACAAAGAAGGTATAGTTCAAACTGTTTCATGCTTGCAGACTCTAGGCTTTCAGCAACATGAACTAGGAGAAAAAGGAACAATACACAGGACAGCTGGGCTGCTCCCCAGTGCTGGAGGGAGTCAGCCTGGCCCTGGGCACTGTGTCTAGGAGCAGGAAGGAGGCAGTGCAGAGTGTTCCCACGCAGGCAGGGTTCTGCTAGGCTGTGATCCATGGAGCAGTGTGAGGGCTGCTGAGAAGGGGTCAGTGGGTTAGTTCTACAGGAGACACACAACCCGCCTCACCAGGCAGTCTGTTCAGTCTGATGTCTGTGGCCCCAGGGAACTTAGGTGTCCTGCAGAGCATTCTGGCCTCTGGTTTTGTCCTGCCCACTAGACTCATACTGGGTTGCTTTTGTTACAATATACAATATATTTTGTTAGGAGTTATTTTTGTTACTTCAAAAATCACAAAAGCTTACAACAACCAATATATGTTTCTGGTCCCCAAGTTTGTTGGTCAGCTGTTCTGAGGTTCATCTGTGCTGGGTGGGCTTTCAAGCTTATTTGGGTTCTGGCATATTCTATGGCTTCCACTGTCCTCCTGAACAAGTGGTTCCCAGTTATGAAAATATAGCAGGATGTTTCTCACTTGGCAGTTTTTCTTCCTAAGGATCATTGGGTGAAGTCTAGGGGACACTTTTGGTTATCACAACCAGAGGGAATGAGTTGCTGCTGGCACGTAAAGGGTAGAAGCTGACAAACACTCTAGGTGCTCCTAACAGTCCCCTAACAATGAGTTATTAGGTCTCAGAATCCAAAGTAATAGTGCTGAGTTTGAGAAGTCCATGCTAGCAGATGGAAGAAATCCCAGAAGCCAAACCAAAACACCTTGACACTTTGAGAATCCATTCTCTGTCACACCAGTTTGAATCTCTGATCAAAACATGTCACATGTCCAGAGCAAGCCCAAAGTAGGGAGGTCCCTCTCCCTGCCTCGCCAGTGTTCCTGGAGATAGATGCTCCATGGTGTTTGGACATGACAGCTAGTTAGGAGCTGCACGGAATACCCCAGACTACCCCACCAGGGCTCCCCATTCACAGCTGAGGAAACTGAGGTTTGGAATTGCACAATTTGCTTAAACTGACCTGGCTGATAAGAAGAGGGCTGAGACTAGAAACCACTACTCTTTTTGGGTTTGAGATACTTAAGTTTGTCTAAAAGAGAGCCTACTCCATGAAGTGGGGTCACAGTCTCCCAGGGAAATTTAAAAAATTGAAAAGGTAACATATTTTGGACACTACAGTGTCTGAAACATGCAATGTATTTAAGAAACATGTTGTTGCTGCTGCTGTCACGGCTATGTTGAAACAAACCCAAGGTGATGCAGCACCCGTGTCCACGAGCACACTCTCATCCTCAGGTGTGTCAGCTCTGGACACAAAGTTCCCTCCTTTAAGTTTAAAACCACATCACTCCATTTCTTGTATCTTCCTGGTGAGCCTGCATGTTGGGAGGCTGTCTGGCCTCCGACTGCTGATTGAAAATCATTTCTGCTATTAAACCGAGTTTCTATTTCTCTTCTAAAGGCAGTAAGCTAGGGCTTTACAGTGTTTAGATGATAATCTGGGAAGATTTGATTTGAATGAAGAGTCCCAAGTGAAACCGTGTGATTCTGTCTGCTTAATACTGGCTGCTGCTTTCATTCTGTAGTTGGAAGTTGGCCTCCAGGACGCCAGAAGAGGATTCAAGGGCAGCACCCTGGTGCCTGCTTAGAGGCAGTTCTTGATTTTCCATGAGTCTGCTCTGTGACGCGCCTCCCCATGACTCAGAAATTGAATGGGGCTTTTGCTTGGTGAACTCTGGTGTTATCTTTTTTTTTTTTTTTTTGCTTTTTGGAGACAGGGTCTCACTTTGTAGTTCAGGCTGGCCCTGAGCTCACTATGGTGCCCAGGCAAGCCGCCGCGAACTCAGCAATCCTCCTGTCTCTGCCTCCCGAGTGCTGGGATTACAGGCGTGAGCCACCACGCCCAGAATTTGGTGTTATCTTTTTAACCCTTGAAATGTCTGCAAAGAATACATGTCTTGGCACGTGTTCTCTGGGATGCAGGCTGTTTTCTCTCCAGCAGCCGGACAGCAGTGCCATCTTCCTCTTGAAGAACCCAACATTGAAGACTTAGGGTTACATGTGATCTTACCCTGTACTGAGTGCTAGAAAATCAGAGATTGGTAAGATCTAGTCACTGACTCTGGAGAATTCACAGTGTGTGTGTGAACACGCACAGGTGATGGTCAACTCTAGGCAGACACCTTACAAAGTAGCCTCCTTTCTTGCCTCTTGTCATCTCTCATTTGACCATAGTCGAGAAGATCATTTTTATTATGAAGCTCGCGTTCACTTGCTCCTAAGGTAACTGCTGTTCTCTCTTTACAATCTCAGCATGTTTGGGTATCAAGAGTTCCAAGTCGAGAATTCCCCATGATATTGCCTCAGTTGCCCTTTGTCCTCCCCCCAGGGCTCCCTTCTTGGCAGAGATAGCATCCCAGGCCCACTGAAGCACAGCATCCCAGAAGCCACCGAGCAGGGGGAGGAGTAGGGCTGCAGTTTCCAGGGAGCTTGTGCCTCTTCTTCTGGTGAGAGAAGTCTCTTGTCTCTGGTTTCCCTGAGCATGAAAAACAGAATTAACTGAGTACCAGAGAACGATGAATCACTGCTTCACAATTTACTTCTTGGAGAGAGGGATATAAAATATTGAAATCATCAATATTTTTCATTTAGAACAAGAAAATAAGATTTAAATTACTAAACAAAACTGGTGGGAAAGGAATGAAGCGGGACTCATAAAGCATCTTGTCATTTATGCAAAGCTGTGACAGTCAGGAGCAGCAAAGACATGCGCCGGTCAGAGTGAGACAGGTGAAAAGAAGCGAGTTAAGCGTGGAACTGGGCATGAAAGGGTTGGAGGCTTGAATGGGCTCCAAGTAGCAACAGTCAAGGCTGAACATCAAGGCCCATTGAAAGGCCATTGTTCCTAATTATTTACCTGAACCTTAAAAACCTTCAAAAGCCCAAAGTAAATGAAAGGACAAGGCACACTAGCTGCAGTGGGAAAGAGGAAAGAGGCTTCGATTAGTTCCTGATTCCAGTGCCTGTGACGCAGCACCTTACATCTGCCTGTCCAGAACTTCTGGTCCAAAGCCCCTCTGGGGTAGGAGGAAACTGCCTTATTTAGAAGTAAGATATATACATAGGTCAAAACAAATGACAGGATACATGAGACCTTAGGATGCATCTCCAGACCAGCCCCCAAAATGACATCAAAAGATAAGTGTTATCAAATAGATGTTTATCACCTGTAAGAAAAATGTTTATTGCCTCAGAGTGTTTTGAGTTTTCTTGCTCATCTCAATTAAGATAAATAATTTTTATAATTGAATTTTTTACTGTTATAATTTATATACATCTCAAAATCACGTATAACATTGGGGAATTTGTACCAATATATGACACAAGTTAATTCTCATTTTTACCCATATCCCTGCCCACTCCCCCCTCCTCCCCCCTTTATACATGCTCTTTTATTTTCTTTCAGAATCATATTTATTCCTTCTCCTCATCACATTCCCACACCAAGTTTCCTATGGAAATTTCCAACTCTATAAAAGCTGTCATACTTTCTAGAGCTCATTTGCATCTACAGGTGTTCATGCCAAAGAGAAGATCCGGAATTTGTCTATCTGTGATCTATTGATTTCACTTATTAGTATATCCTCCAGGTGTCTCCATTTGCACCTAAATGGATTGATTTTGTCATTCTTTATGGCAGAGTAATACTCCATTTTGTAAAAAAACCACATCTTCTTTATCCACTCTCCAGTTGATGGGCATTTAGGTTGTTTCCAAGATTGAGCTATCACGAACTGAGCTGCTATGAACAAGGGTGTACATCTGTCTTTCCAATGTGATTTTTAAAATTCTTTTGGGTATATTCCTAGCAGGGAGATAGCCGGGTCAAATGGGACCCCTAGTCCTAGTTTTCTGAGAAATCTCCACACGGATCTCCACAATGGTTGCACAAGTCTGAAATCTCACCAACAGTGGAGAAGGATTCGTTTCTCCCCACAGCCACGCCAACATTTATTGTTGGTTGATTTTGTGTTGGCAGCCATTCTTTGTGGAGTGAGATGAAATCTCAGTGTTGTTTTCATTTGCATCTCTCAAATGACCAGTGATGGTGAATATTTCTTCATAGGTTTCTTGGCTGCTTTGACTTCTGCCTCTGAGAAGTGTCTGTTCATTTCAGATGCCCATTTTTGAATTGGGTCTTTAAACTTGGGGAGGCTGATCTGTTTGAGTTCTTTATATATTGTAGATAATAGCCCTTTGTCTGATACACAGCTAGTAAAGATTTTTTCCCATGTTGTTGGTTGTCTTCTAGCAGTGCCAGCGAC
>PVIC010014189.1:0-19417 GCA_004025085.1 Thryonomys swinderianus
AAAAAAAAAAAAAGTTTAAGTTATCAAAGAAAAAAAGAGAAAGAAAACACAGTAATTAAGTAATACCCAGGACACAAAGCTCTTGGAAATAAAAAATAATACTAATTAGCTAAGGCACTTTGGAAGCTAGTAAGAAGGTCCTGAGTCTCAGACGTAAAAACAACCTTCAAGTGCCAGCTCAGTGAGTGGAGAGGCCACACAAACCAGGGTATAAATTTATCATCAAATTGGAAGGTAGAAGCCAAAAGTGCAACACCTTCAAAACTTAATGGGAAAAGGTCATCCAACTTACACTTGAATAACCAAACTTATCAAGTCCACATAGCTTAAAGTTCTTTTTAACATTCAGTCTTGGGCTAGGGGTTTAGCTCAGTGGCACTGTGACTGCCTGCCAGCTGCAATGTCCTGATTTGGATCCCTGTTGCAAGGGGAGGGGGAATGTAAAGACAACTTATTTCCAGTATGCTCAGAAGATAGTACTTAAGGAAACATGCTACTGAGAATGTAATCCAGAAGTGAGAATGCATGAAACTCAGAAGATGGCTTTAATGCAGGAGAGAGGCCAAAAGAACTCCAACCCACACCTCTCCAAAACACTAGCAGGTTTCAGAAAAAAGAAATACAGAAACAAAACCAGACAAATAGGACTGGAGATTTAGCTCTGCGATTCTGGTACCTCCCTAGCAAACACAAAGTCCTGAGTTCAATCCCTGGTAACAACATACAGCAATACCAAGCATGGTGATTCACGCCCACAAGCAATCCATGTCACATACCACAGTGCCAGGTGTGGTGGCTCACGCCTGTAATCCCAGCACTCAGGAGGGCACAGGCAAGAGGAATGCTGAGTCCGAGGCTTGCCTGGGCTACATAGTGAGCTCAGGGCCAGCCTGAACTACAAAGTGAGACCCTGTCTCAAAACAAAAAACAAACAAAAAAACCAGACAAACAGTGTGTATGAAAAGCTGTGCTGGAAATGAATCAGAGTTAAGAAGTAAAGGAAGACAGACTCCCATCACAGTTGAGGGACACACCTGCAGTCCTATTCCTGGAGGCTAGGTAAGAACATAAATTTGAGGTCTAGGCAAATCAGTGTGACTGTCTCAAAATAAAAAATAGGAAGGCTGAGGGTGTGGCTTTTTGGTAGAATATCTCAGGGTTTGACTTCCAATGTAAAATAAAAACAAGGAGTGCCGGGCGTGGTGGCTCGCGCCTGTCATCCCAGCACTCAGGAGGCAGAGACAGGAGGATTGCTGAGTTCAAGGCTTGCCTGGGCTACATAGTGAGTTCAGGGCCAGCCTGAACTACAAAGTGAGACCCTGTCTCAAAAAAAAAAAAAAAAAAAAAAAAAAAAAAAAAAAAAAAAAAAAAAAAAAAAAAAAAAAAAAAAAAAAACCAAAAAAACAAGGAGTGAAGGCTGGGAATGTTGTTGGGCCTAGCATGTAGAAGGCTCAGAGTTTAAGCCCCGTACTACGAAATAAAGATCAAAGCAAGAAAAATGAGTTGTACAAACATGAAGACCCGGTACAACATGTAGCTCAGCAATAAGCGAAATTGCATGTGACAGTATCAATTGGCAAATTACATCATCAGTTTCTCCAATCAAGATTAACAGTACTTAGAAATGTAGATAAATGTGTAAGTACTGAATTAAAAGTGGCTGGATTTGTAAAATAGGATGGATTGTGAGGACAATCAATGTTTTTAGCCTAATTAAGCACCATTTGATCATTTAAATTATGTTCAGGAGTACATGTGTGGCAAAGCCAAAAAATTATACACAACTGAATCCAGCAGACCAAGATTTAAAGTTGCAGCACTTGAGCTCTTTTGGAGATCCAGGTGGAGGGTGCCTCAGCTGCTGGCCCAGACCCCAGGCTGCAGGCCTGTCAGGACGCTCAGGAAGCCATTCTGATTCACCTGCACTCCTCTTCCTGAGTCTTTTTACTTGTTCTGGGGTTCCGGACCCCACTCACCACGCCGAGACCCTCTTCCTTCTCTACCTCAGGCCAAACAGAAAGGAGCAACAGACACAAGAGTTCTCCTCTTGCTCCAAAACCCCCTTGGCCCCAGCCTTCCTCCTCTTCCCAGCTTTGAGGCCCACACCTACCCTAACTGCCCATTATCTGCCACTGCTGCACAGCCTCAGTCAGATCAGCTCAGGGACCCTATGAGAATGTTAACACCAGGGGCTGACTCCTTGGCCCAAGACCCACACCATAGAGTGCTGGACAGTGGCAAACAGGCACCTGCCCTGGGTCCAACGTCCTAGAACTTGGAAGCCCTTTGTCACTTTTGCCAGAGAACAGCCACTGAAGAACAAAGGCCCAACACCAGATAGTTTTCAATCAAACTTTTAATGAAAAGATCATAAAATAACAGTTTCTCATCACTGTACATTAAGACTGCACGCTTCTGAATGGAGAGATCAGTCATCAGTGAATCGCTTGTCTATGACACTGGAGGGCTGCGTACCTGCAGCTCCAACCTGAATTTATCCACAAATTCTCGAGGGAGGGGAACTCAATGCGATGAGTGACAATGGCGGTGGCCAGTACAGGAGTGCGATCCCAGTGTCCCTCCCCCTCTCTGGGAAGGGCATAGTAGGACACGATCCCTCTTCCGGTTCCAATGAAACAAAACAGCTATAACCCCATCCCTTCCCCTCCCCCTCGAGGTATTTGCAAGTGGGCCAGTGCCCAACCAGGGGCCCCCAGAGGGGCAGGGGGAAGCAAGTGATGGGTAGGGTACAGAGAGGCTCCCCTCAGCACCTGGCCCCACGGGGCCCTGCCAAGTGGAGGGGGGGGAGCCCTGGGGACCCTCCCTGTCCCAAATGAGGTCTGTTATGCAGCATTTTTGAGGTCAATAAATTACAGCAATAAATAGCAAGGTGAGGTAGGGGGAGAGGTTCCTGGTAGAAAATTAAAGAGGGTGACTGGAGCCGGGGGCATCCTAGGAAGGGGGTCCTGGGCAGCCTCATTCCCACAGCTCCCTGGTTTGGAATGTCAGACTGAGGCCCTGGTCAGGTCCCTCTCCATTCCCTCATTCCTGGCGTGACTCACAGGCTCAACAGTGGGCCCCAGAGTGACTCTGGAGAACGGAACCTTGGTCCCTAAAAGGAGGGATAGCAGAGCTGAGGACGCTGTCTGAGCTTCTCAGACTAGGTACCTTCAGCTTTTGTCCCTTAAGCCTGGAGATCGAATGGATGCAACATTTGCCCCCCTGAGCCCCGCCCTCATGGCTGCCCAGGCCTCCCCTACTCAGGACAGCCACAGGAGAGCAAGGATCTGCCTGCCGCCAGCCCAGCTAGATCGCACTCCTGCACAGGGCCTGAGGTCCAGTGAATACTGACGGTGTGGGGCAGCGGGCCATCAGCCCAGCTTCCCCAGTGGTGATGGACGGGAAACATCCCCCCCCAACTCAGTGAGCTTAGGAGGTTCAGTCTGGGTCCAGATTGTTCATTTCACAGGCTATGGTGTATGGCTATGCTGCGAGTCTCTGAGATTCTTATTTGCTTAAAGGTTCATCTTTTCTTTTCTTCCTTTTTTGCAATCCTGGAGGAGCCCTTGCCATGGCTCAGTCAGGCGGGGGCTAGGCAGCAGCAGAGCTGGGTCTGCCACACACCTGCTCACGCGCCTCAAATCTGAGAAATAAATACATTCATCACTGCACAAACATATTGATACAAAAACAACACTGTTAAGAGTGTTTGCACCGTCTGTGTTGGTAAGAGCCAGGCCCAGTCAGCCCCTTCTGCTGTCTGGGGAGGGGACTCGCTGAGTTGACTGAGCTGTGCAAAGGTCCTGGCTTTTTGGCTTGAGTGAGACCCTTACATCAACTCACCCCAGAGAGTCACGGGCAGAGGAGAAAGTAGAGCTCATTTCCAT
Source organism: Thryonomys swinderianus (assembly GCA_004025085.1). Taxonomy (NCBI): domain Eukaryota; kingdom Metazoa; phylum Chordata; class Mammalia; order Rodentia; family Thryonomyidae; genus Thryonomys; species Thryonomys swinderianus. The sequence goes on from PVIC010014189.1 coordinate 3,888, forward strand.
CCTGGGACCCAAGCCCAGACTCAGGTCCTGAAGCCAGAGCTGACAGCCACCCTGCGCCAGCTGGTTAGAACCATAAAGGTCCAGCCAGCAGGCCTCAGAGGCTGGTCAGCACCAGCCCAAGCTCTTTGGTGCCAGCTGGGCTTGGAGAGGTCCCAGGAATGGAGAAGAGTGCTCAGGTGAGTCCAAGGTGACTTCTAGCCTGTTCCTGGCCCCAGGCCTACCTCTGCCCGTGAGCCATCCCAGGGCCTGACTCAGAAGACCTCCCAGCAGAAGGTGATGATTCCCTGGGACTGGCCTACAGCTGCTGAGGTCTGAAACTGTAGAAGTTTATGTAAACAATGAGATAAATATATTAGTATCTTTTTTCTGAGCCCATTGAGGTTCCATACTCATTCAAAATGTGCTTTGGTTTAAAAAATAGGTTTTGTGAATTTGGATATGAGCTTTCTTTTTTTTTCCTTTTTTTGTTTTTTTGTTTGTCTTTTTCTTTTGTTTTCATCTTCTTTTCTATATGACATCTGCTATTCTGTTTCCTGTTTCTCCGAAACATTCAGGAATTAAGTGACTAAAGCAGAGAACTGTAAGCCGCCTTGGCCTCCTACGGCCTAACTTCCTTGTGAGGCTCTTAACATCTGTACACACACATACTCTCACGCACGCACGCACACACCAAACATGGAGTCAAAGGAAAAGGAAACAAAACCAAGTGTTGTGTCAACCCCACCCCACCCCGTAAACCCTTAAAATCTTAAATAGGAAACTAGTGTTTTGCTTTCTCATTAAAATACAGAAAAGGCTTGATACAATACTAAGGTGGGTACAATACTATGTCGCACAGACGTTGTTGAGTGGGCTTTGCTCCCAGTCCCTGAAGTTCTGCAGAGGAAATCACCTACTTCTGAGTCATCTCACAGATGTGGCTGCCCACGGCCCGGGAGGCCATGCACGCGGCCAGGCGTGTGCACAATTCCCATGCGGTACAGACTTTGTGTCGTGTGGCTTAAGTGCTGATGGTGGGGTGGGGTCAGAGAGCAGGGGGCCTGACACAGCTCTGCCCCCTCACTGGGTGGGGTGGAGGCCAGGAGTCTCTTCTGCCAGGTGCTCAGCCTGACTTGTTGGAACTGAGACCCACGATCCAGTTGTTTATGTTTCCCACCCAAAGGGAAGAGCGGCCGGCTGGAGACACCACATGCAGGGCTCAGCCAGGAGCCCTCACGTGGCCAGACTCCCTCACTCCCAAGAACACACCGTTCACCACTCAGGTCCCTGAACTCAGGCTGTTTTCAGCTGGATGGTCTTTGGAGGGCTGGGGATAGGGGATGACTCTGGAATTTTTTGGTCTGAACTTAAAATTGAAACAGAAAAGAGAAAAAGAAAAGCATGACACAGAATGAAGAAGATAAAGCCTGCTAGTCCAGCCCTGTGGCTCCAGTTGGCCAAGGGCACTGCGACCAAGCACGGCAACCTTGGTCTGGCCTGGAGCCCAGTGGGGCCCATGGAAGAACAGAAGCTGACTGAGAAGGCCATGGTTAAGGGGCAACAAAACTGAGCCCATGTGTGGTGGCCAGCCTCTTCCCAGTGGCTGAGGCAAGGTCGGTTCAGAAGTGCCGACCCTTGTTCCCCGTGCTTTGGTCAGCTCCTCCTGACACCTCACTGGCCAGGTGGAGGCTGCTGCTCTGAGCTCAAGGTGAGGGAGCAGGATGGGAGGGGCTCACTTCCACCTCATCCTGGCCTGGCTGGGAGCTGCTGAGACCTGGCGCCTCCCTTCCTTGCTTCTCCTGTTCAGATGTCCTGTTGCTAACCCATAACTCGCCCCCACACCATGGGCTTTCAACTCTCAACTCTCACCCAGGGCCAGTGAGCAGCATCTGGGTGCCCAGAGGATAGTGTCCAACCCAGGAGGGTGCTCGGGCCAGCCCGAGACCGGCTCACTCCCCCCAGAGGAAAACAAAAGCATCTAGGCCTCAACTGCCTGTCACCAACATACTGTTTCCGTGAATTCAAGAGGTAGCAAAAGGTCAGAAGTCATTCCACCTTATTTAGCGAGGAAGGAAAGCGAAACATCTGTCCATACGCACAGCACACACAACACACTTACCCAACACATACAGAAATGAAAACCGCGAGTACCAACAATCCTGGCATGGAGTCCAGCCTCCCCCCACCCCCCCCAGACCTTCCAGTTCCAACAGTCCCACAAATGTTACACGGGGCTTTCTCAATAGAAAAACAAGTACCTCTAGACATAGAATATTCCTTGGAAACTATAGGAAAAGCACACTCTCCTGAGGTGGCCCAGGCAGGGCTGGGGAACCACAGAAGCCTTTGGGCAAGAAGGACTTCTGGGCCTGGAGAGGAGGGCTTACTGCTGCACCCACAGAGCCTGCCAGAGCTGGGGGATGTCAGGGAGAGGCAGCTGCCCCGGTTACATTCAGTCTGCAGACCCAGGCTCAGCCCCAAAGAGGCAGGAAGAAAATAAACTATTGTTTTGTTTTGGTTTAAAAATCAGAATTCAAAATTCAAAAAGGAAAACAAAACAAAACAGAACAACAACAACAAAGGAACAGATCAGTAGGAATAACAGCAACACAGGCCCAGAGGGCTCTTTAGTTGTAGAGGTAGGCGGTGGGGTCACCCTGACTGTCCCAGCGCCGGTGAGCAACGCCACCCTGGCTGAGGGAGAGAAGGAGCTGTCCCCTCAACACCTGCTCCTCTCAGAGCGAGGGTTGCACACACCCACACAGACACAAGCACACGTGCACGCACACAAGACACAGTCCCTGCCGGGTAGGGCCACAGGCAGCCCTGTCCCTTACCAGCACGAGGGGGACACCCCTCCCAAACACACACTTCCCCTTCTCCAACCCAGCCTGCAGGAAAGGGACCAGGTCCCAGTGAGACCCATGTGATCCACTCCTACCAGCTCTGCAGCACCCCTGACAGGAGCTGGGACCCTGGGTGGGACAGGGAGGTAGAATGGTCACCAGCACCACATGCGCAGGGGTGGGCCCTTGGGTTCTCTCTTGGCTTCTCTTGGTACAGACTGTTGATTAAAGCTCTGAGTGTGGGAAGGCTGGGCCAGAGGGGCCACAGGTGCCTACAGATGGACCTTGGGCTCTGGTCCCTTCTGCCGTGCCACCTTGCTTCTCTTTCTGTGGGTTCCCAGGTGGTGAGTCTGAAGGGCACCCACGGGTCTTTGGCTTCTAGGAGGGGGAGGTGTGCATGCGCAGGTGGCTGATCAGGTTGCGCTGCTGGGTAAACTTGCCCCCACAGAGCTGGCACTCATAAGGCTTCTCGCCTGAGTGTACACGCATGTGCTCAGTGAGGCGGTACTGGCGGGTAAAGCGCATGCCACATTCATCGCAGGCAAAGGGCTTCACGCCCATGTGGCTCCGCTTATGGCGTGTCATAGTGCCACGCTGTGTGAACATCTTGCCGCACACTTCACAGGGAAAGGGCCGCGTCAGCCAGTGCGTCTTCTCGTGCTGCCTCAGAGTGGCTGGGTCCTTGTAGGTCTTCTCACAGACTGAGCACTTGAACGGCCGGGCCTCTGCTGCATATGCTGCGCTGGGCGCCGATAGGTCCTCGGCCTCTTCCTCAGCACCCCCACTTCCTGTCTCATAGGCTCCCTCCTCCTTGATGAATAACTCTTCTTCCGTGTGCGTCTCCACATGGGCATTGAGCTGCTCGGAGCTGGGGAACCCTTTGGCGCAGGGAATGCACACATACAAGTTGTCCCCATATGACACAGTCTCATAGCCCTCCTGCCGATACATGTAGTGGGCACCAGCATGGCCACTGCCCCCCTCACTCCCACTCTGCCCACTGTTCTCGCTACCATCCTTGCCATTTTCCTCTTCTTCTTTGCAAGGGTACGGAGGCTCCCCATAGGGCACACTGGGGCCGCCCCCACCAATACTGGCAGCCAAGATGCCATTGGGAACCCTGTCCCCAAGCCCCTCACCCTCCTCTCCAGAGCAAGGGCCCTTGGGCCCAGCTTCTCTCCGCTCAAAAGGGGAGCCAGCTGTGGGCTCCTTCTTGCTCCATTCTTTCTTTCGGGCCGAATGTCGAAGGCTCTTCCGTGGCTGCCCGCCTGGTCCCTCCAGCAGGCCCAGGTGGTTGTCTTCAGCTCCATCCAAATCCATAGGCTCATCGGGGGTGCCACCCAGCTCAGCGTAAGAGGCACTGTTGGCAACGGGTAAGGTAGAGGACAAGGGGGGTGAGCTATGCTGGCTATCACTCAGCTGGGCTGGGTCATCAAGGGTGAGGTGCGGGCCGGGGGTGGTGGTAGGCAGGGGTGGGCTCTTCTTGGATAGGTCCAGGCCCAGCTCCTGCTCACAGCCCCCACTGCTCCCGTTGGTGCTGCTGCCACAGCCGCCAAGGCCCACCTCCACACCCGCTGGACAGACGCCCCGGCCCAGGCTGTGTGTGCTCTCCTGGGTGGAGGCACCAAGGAAGAGCTCATCATCTGAGCCTTTGGCTGGGGGTAGCTCCTGAGGTACATGGGCCCCCTTGCGCCCATCCACGAGCCCTGGATACCGGGCCTGGATGACAGAAGTTGTGGATAGTCGCTGGCTGCGGGGTGGCCGCCCCATGCTGGTGGCTCCGACCCGTCCAGAGCCAAAGGGCTTCCCAGCCCTCTTGAGCTTGCGGCGGCAAAGGGCTGCCAATTCAGGCAGCTGGAGGTAGCTGGCGGCAGTGAGGAGAGTGCTGAAGTTGGGCTCAGCGGGCTGGTCACTGGGCAGCAGCTTGCCCGTATAGATGAAATCCAAGATCTGCTGGAATACTGTGGAGCTGACCATGTCTGTGTCCAGGTTGATGAGGTTGTCATGCAGGACCAGGGACTTGAAATAGATGCTACTAGCAGCCAAGACGTTCTTGTGGGCCCGGAAAATGGAGTTCTCCACCATGATGATGACATCACATAGGAAGCCCTTGGTCCTCTGCTGGTTCAGCTGCAGCAGGAGCTGCTTCGAGTGGCTGGGCAGCTCCATGTCGGGCCCCATGTCCCCACGCCCTGCCCACGTGTACCACCTGTAGGCAAGAATAGGCACATGCATGTTAAACTAGTGCCAGGGACCTGGGGCAGGAAAGGGTTCTTAGCGGCACCCAAAGGGGTTGCTATACTGATCTGGAAATGGAACCTGGACTTGGTCCTACCCCCTCAAGGACAGTTCATAGGGTGCAGGCACTGGGCAGGCATCAACTCACCAAGGACTCAAGCTGTCTGACAAAAAAACAAAGCCACCCCACCCACACCCATGTGGACCAAGGGAAAAATGGAGATCAAGAGCCATAAAGGTACCCACAAACTGGGGTTAAATTTGACTTCACAACTCAGGTACACACTGAAGGAGTAAATCACAGGTCCAAAGGGACAAGTAGGGGGACTCAAAAATAAGCAGCAGGTAGCTATGGAATTCAAAGAACAGAGGCGTGCAGGAGCCCTTGACTGGTCCCGCCTAGGCATGCAGACTCACAGAGCTGGTCTTCCCAGCTTTCCAGACAAACCTGAAATCCAGATATTCATATATAATCTCTGTGCTAAAGAAAGTTCTTTTTACAAATATTATATTGGCCAAATCAAATACACGTGCTGGCCTCCAGTTAGCACCCTCTGTTCAACAACCCTAGTCTGATACCCTCTCCTCAGAAGAGCAGCCACCATCTGAGCCTGGGAAAGTCCATCAGCTGGCCCCTGCCACCAAAGCTGGCACAGATCATTGAGATCATTAAATAATTAACCAGGCATGGTGGTGCACACCTGTAATTCCACTGGTAGGGGAGGCTGACAGGAGGATCACAAGATCCAGCACAGCCTACACAATTTAACAAGACCCTGTTTCAAAATTTAGCAGTGGCTGGGGATGTAGCTCATGTGAAGGGCCTGGCTTCAATCCCTGAACAGGGAGGGGGTAGGGAGTGAACACATAAATGCCTTTGGCCTCCATAGGAAGCTGCCAGGCCGCTGAAGCAGTGCTGGTGGTGGGAAAAGGGTGTCCAACCACTCTCGTCCCTCCCTGTTCTGAGCAGCCCCTCTGTTAAGCAGGGCACTGTTCAGGATAAGAGCAAGAGCAGAGAAATGCACCGTGGTCCCCGGAGAGATGGAGATGGCCTTCCCAGACAGAAGGACCAAGACTATAGTCAGAAGTGCCCAGAACAGCACTCAAGGCCACCTCAGTACCAGCCCAACTCCCAACTCAGGGAAACAGCACCACTGGCCCCTTCCACTCACACCTTACCTCAAAGGAAATAGGATCCATGGCTGGGGAGGGCATGGCAGTGCCCAAGGGGCCACCTGAGCCCTCCCTGGACACTGGCTTCGACAGGACAGGGGACCATGGAAGTGGACACTTTCTCCTATGCTCTACGGCTGCTGGCAATGGAGCAGCAGGGCCCGTAAAATGAAAGTGCAATTTCTGTTCCCTCCAGCCACTCTGGCAGTTCCCACAAGCAACTGTCCCCTCCCACTCAAGTTCTGCTCTCAGTAAGTAGCTGAACCTGCTCTAAACCTCACTACCACCCAGGACCTCCTATCTTCTCCCACAGGGGCAAAGCCCTGGAGGAGATCATGTCTATCACACCCTGCCCTGCTTCTCATGACACAAATGTTCTCCCCAGCCCTCATCTGCTCTTGCTGTAGACAGAGAGAGAAACCTTGGATCACATGTACTTCGAAGTTCCAGAGCTCACTATCAGTGAAAACAGGTAGGACATGCACTAAAAGCTAGCACTTTGAGCCTCACAGCAAACACTTGCTATATCTGCCACTAGCTCTGGGAGCTGACTTGGCTGAGCCAGGCTGGGCTAAGACAGCTTAGGAAGGTGCTCAAGGGCCAGAGATTTCAGGAACCAACCCTTCTCCACTTCTTGTGTCCCACCAGCCTTGCAGGCACAAAGAACCCAAGACGTAACTTCCACACTGGGACCCAGGACAATGGTAATGCCAGCTCTGCCAGAACCCATGGATTCTGGTTCCCCAAACTTGGCAAGGGGATGACCAAAGGGCAGGAGAACCAATGGGCCCCAGTAGGCCAGCCAGTTGCCCAGGACAGTTGGCCCCAGACTTCCTCCTCACCATCCACTACTGTGTGCACACAAAGGATCAAGAGCCAGGTCGGAGCTGCAGGGCTGCATGCATTACCCAGAAAGCCCCAGGGACAAGGAGCAGACAGCCATCCTCCCTCCCCTAGGGCTCCCCCTCGGCCTACCGGAGTGCCAGGGGCCCAGAAACCATGTGAGCAGCAGCCAGAGGGGACAGCCTCCTTGAGTGCGTGGGCTTCCTGGGGGTGCATCAATGCCTGGTCACCTGGAAAGAAGACAGATGTTCCTTAGACATCAGCAAAGACAGAGGGGGAGTGGAGAGGGGACTATGAAGAGGCAACTGGTGGCCCTAGATTCCTCATTCCCAGAAAGGTTGGGGACTTTATATGATGCAGGACACCCAGGGGCTGCCAGAGACAGTGGCCATGGTGCCCTATAGTCACACCCAAGGGCAAGGAAGGTTAGGTAGCCCAGGAGCAGATCTGAGAAGCTGAGAGGGCACTCGCTACTTTCCCAACATATGCCCTGGAGATTTGGGGTTCCCCAGGGGCTACCTAGGCTGGGGGTACTGGTGGCAAGCACACAATTCCAGCCAGGCTATAGAAAGGTGGCAGGAGGCCCAGGCAGGCCCTTCCTAGGCTGGCCACATTTACATAACAAAAGGTCAAAATTGGAGCCACTTGTGCAAAGGCTATTTATAAGAACCAGTCTCAACCGCCTCTAGCTCCCCTGCCTCCTTCCCTCCCAGATCTTCTCTTCCCCAGAGGGCCCAGCCCCCTCCTGCCCAGCCTGACCACATGGCCTCTCCTCTCTGAAGGTTTCACCGCCTGAGGGCTTGCCCCAGCTGCAAGCTGGCCTTTCAATACCAGCCCGCCAAAGCAGCTGGCAGCTGCTGCCAGATGAGCAGGGCCTTTCTTTCCCCAGAGCTCTAGGTCTCCAGGAGGGAGATATTAGGGTTCTGGATCTCTGCACCCCACTCAAGCCAGCCTGGGCTCTTGGAATGGAGCCAGGGGTGGGGGAAGGGGCAACAGCAGCCTGGAACCCATCCCTGCCCGCCCCTCCTCCACCCAACCCCCAGGGCCAGGGAGGCTCAGCAGGTCCCTCAGGAATGTGACCAGACCCGGGTGCCGGCCTGAGGCTGAGAGGCCTCAGCTTCAGGCTGCCAGCTGTCTCTCCAGCCCTTAGCCCAGCTTCCCTCTGGTGGAGCAGGAGTGTATGCGGGGGTGAGGAGTGGGGGCAGAAAGAGGGGCATATGGTTGGCTCAGGATCTCATCTAAGTCTCAAAGGGCAGCAAGACCAGCTCCAAACTGAATGAGGACCAGGTCTGGGTTTCCTCATCTAAGAGTTGGTAAAAGTCCTTGTTAGAGAGATACAGCAGAGCCCAGCCTTAGAAGGGTGCAGAGGCCACCAAAACACTGCTGAGGATAGACCCACAGGACCAAAAACTGCCAGGAAGTCACAGGTGGCACTTCACCCACCAGGAAGCCTAGGCCAACCCACCTGGGTCCTCACCTGGCTCCCCTTACAACCTGGGGTCAGCCACAGCCCTGGCAACACATCATTCAGTGAGTTCTGCCTCCATGCCCATAGGCTGTGCAACCAATGGTTACCTGCCCTTGACAGAGGTCTGACCAGCTACTCTACACCAGAGAATGGGTGGCAGAAAGGACTAAGGGACACCTGGAGTCCACTAGTACTCAAGGTCAGTGCCACTGCCATGTCTTGCCTGGGATTTTACCAATGCAGGTTAAGCTGGGGGACTAAGGCCTCCCAGCCCAGGAGACACTGGCATGACTCCCAACACAGTGAAGGAGGGCTGACCTCTCTGCTCCTTCCACAGAGGTCAAAGATGAGGTGACCAGCCCCAATTGGACGCCCTGTTGAGAACTCTGAGCATAATGTTTCCCTGCCTGTCATCCATCCACACCCAGGGCAGCCAAGTGTGCCTACAAATGAAAATCTATCCTCACCTCAAGAAAGGAGACCACACCCAGTGCTGTTGTACTTGTACCCTACAGTCTACAAAGCATGCCTCTTTTCTTCCTAACCCAAATGACAAGCCAGCCAGAGATCTCTACCCACTCTCCACCAGGCACACATCTTGGAGAGGCCACCCTGGGGGAGTGCCAAGGGCCTGAAAACATGCTTGTGGGGGAAAGCCCAGTACAGAGGCAGCCACCAGGGATAAGGAAAAAGGCAGTCACTGTAGTGAGACAGCAAGTCCAGCCCAGGTCCACTGCTGGCCCAGAACACTGGCTCCCAGGATACCAGGACCTGAGGCAGTGGAACCGCAAGACTGGTCTCTCACGGCTGACCAGATGCTCCTCTACAGCTATGACCTAGCCTAGTGATGGTGAGTGCACCTATGGCATGTGTGCCTCAGAGCACTGTCTAACACAAAGGACCAACAGGTTCATCATTACCAACCTACTCTTTCCCAAAGATAAAACTTTCAAGGAACCCAGGGGTGGCACAGAAGTTGCACCCCTAGTTAAGAAACCCCAGCTCCAGATTCCCTATAGATGAACCCCATAGAGACTGACCCCAGAAGCCAAGGACCAGCTCTCACCTGTGAACAAAAATATGATAGAACAAAAGAACAGATTACCTTTCCAGGACCCCTATTACATGACCTTGATGATGGAAGGGTCAACACCCTTGTCATATGGGGAGGGCAGCATGGTGGCTGGTTTCATTTTCCTCGTCTCCTCACCTCTATACTATAGTCAAATCTGAGGCACAGTCCCTACTCAGGCAGCACTGCACTGAGATGCCTTTCAACAACTGGCAACACACACCAGGGGAGCTAGATCTGCAGAGGTGAGCCAGGAGCCTCCGGAGGCGTCTGAGGCCCGCCCTCTGTCCCATAAAGCAATCATTCAAAGAAAGACCCAGGCCCACCCAAACTAGCAAGGCCTACTGTGGGGTACACACAGCCAACCACTAAATGAGATACTCCTTAGAGGATGGGATGGTCAGAAACCTACAGCCTCTATACAGATGTGCCTTGAGTAATATCTCAATAAACTCATTAGATGAAAATTATCACCCCACTAACAGCCAGTACTGAAGAGTATACAATGGTTCAAAGTAAAAAAGAATGGTTGCACGAACAAGGACAAATCTCAGAGTCATGAGCTGAGTGGGAGAAGCCTTGCCCTAAGAATAGAGATATGATTTAGCTCAGTAGCATTGTGCCTACCTTGCAAGCACAAGGGCTGGAGTTCAATCCCCTGTTCTGGCAAAGAAAAGAACAGAGATGGCTGACTTCCTTCACATCAGCATCTAGACCAGGAAAAGCCAAATTACTGGTTGTAAGGGCAGGGCTGAGCTGAGCTGATGTCTTGAATAGGAGAGATTCTCTGGATCAAGGACAGCTGTAACCAGGTAAATGTGAGCACACCCTCAGAGCTCCGAAGGCACTTACTTCACAGAACATAAATCCCACCTGAGAGCTCTCAAGAAGCCCTTCCCACTCTGCAGCTTGTTGCTTTCACTTCCTTCGCAGACATAAGGGCAGCTGCCATTTGTTGGGGCCTGCTGCTTGTTCTGCCACACTGACCCTTTCCATGAGCTTCATTCTTTGATCCTCATGGACTCAGAAACTCACAAGTTACCAACCTCTGTGACCAAGCAGATGCCTCTCTCATCTTCCAGTTTATCTGAGCCCTCACACCAGCACCCAGAAACCTCTCAGTTCAAGGGAAGATCTGAGTTAGGTCATCTTCAGCCATGGACATGAGCAACTCTCCTGCTGCTGGTTTCCAGCCCATCTGTGATGCCAGTTCAGGGTTCAGTACCCATTTCTCAATGGGCAGAGAGGCCAAAGGCACATGGAAAGCAGCTTATGAGTATGGGAGCCACAATTCCTCCAGCTTCTTCTGACTGGGCAGCCTGGGCAGTGTGTCTACAGAGGACAATCAAAACCCTGGGCCCAGGCCACACTCCAGGTCCACCCACTTCCCCACAAACCCTTGATTCCTGCACCTATAAACCTGGACACTATTGTGTGAATAGCCAGGGAGGGTGGCAGAGCACAGGGCTTGTGACCTCCCACACTCACTCCACAGTCTCCAGACCCTTGGAAGGGCACTATTAGAGGACTCACCCTCCACAATCCCATGGGGACAGGGATCCTCTAACTGCCTTAATGTTTAGCTCCGCCAGCCCTTATGGCCTCTGGGGCTGGTGGCGGTAAGGAAGTCTAGGCTACCTCCAGGTTTCTCTTTGCAATGGGCAGGAGAACATGCTGTGGCTCAGCATCTCTCCAAGGTCATGAAAGCAAGAGGAATGCAATCCTGACTTATGAAGAGAACAACTCCACCCCCTTATTCCCATGGGTGCTTCCTCAACTCAGCATGGACACTAACCTTGACCAGCACCCTAGACTCCACAGGCTGCCCACTCTGAGCTGCTTCAGTTATTTGGCCTCCCTCTGGTTCTCCTTTGGACACCAAGGTGGCAGCCCTCTATCCGAGGCAAAAGCATATCCAGCCAGGCTACCAGAAAAGACCAAACTCAGGGCGTGGTTTCAGGCCACATGATACTTCTCACCCTTCTCCCACTCAATGCTTGATCCCTGAGGCAAAAACAACCCTTCCTGGAGGCTACTGCGGGCACCTGGACTAGAATTCCTCCTGCCTCACAGTTCACCAAAAGGCCTGGTGAAAGGGTAAAGAGCAGGGAGGGGACCCTCCCCAGGAAACTTCATACTCAGCTCTTCAGGACACTCTCATCCCACTTCCCTCTCTGGTGACCAGGAGACCTGGGGGACTAAGAGGCTCCTGCCCAGCTCACCCCAAGGAACCAATGGAGGAAAGGAATAACTACTCAGAAGCAGCACTGCAGAGCAGAAGAACAAGTCATGCCAGGAAGAGCACACCTACCAACCAGGCAGATTCCAGTCCCAGAGGTTAAAGCCTAATGACTAGTGTCAGAGAGGACATGAGGATCCACTCACTGCTACCCCCAAAACTGAGTCTGAGGGCAGCATAAACCCTGGCCCCACTCCAATGCCAACACCTCATACTCCAGGTGTGGCTCCAATAGGTGTGGCTGCAAAGGGCAGACACTCCCAAGCAGAGTAGAGACAGCCTGGAAGGAACAAAGCAGCTCAGGATCCAGAAGAGCCCCAAGGCCCAGGCTGGACCCAACAGCCAGGCCAGGACTGAGCACAAGTCTCTGCTCACTTTGTTTCCTCAGCCCAGAGTCCTCCTCCATGAGGCCCTGGTCATCACTGCCCTTCACACAGCCTACACAGTGACCTAGGTCTGCATGACGGGGTTGGGGGTGTCACTCCAGAAGTCTGATCTCACCGAAGCCTCCTACATCCCTGTGAGAAGTTACTATCTCCACCTCCAGTTGCAGATAAGAAAATGTTCTTGGGGATTAAGCAACTTGCCCAAGGTGACAAGAACAAGTAGAGTGAAGACTCAAAACCTCACTTCAGAGCTTTGGTTAACCTTCCCCACCTCACTTCCAGGCAGGACCAGTGATGAGAGTCACTGAGCAATTGACTACCAAACTATTCATAGGCGCTGAGGCAGCCACTCCCACCCCAGCACCGCAGGCCTCACCTGGACTGCGTTCTGAACTCACTGTGAGCTTACAGGACCAGCTCCACAGAAGGGCACGGTAGAGGCCCGTTGTGCAGTCTGCTTTGGGGGATGAAGAACAACTCCAGTTTCAGTGACTGGGATGGTGCATAGGGCACACCACTCTGGGCAAGCCTGGCCATGTAATCTAGCCCAGGTCTGGACGCTGGCCAGGCGCTCCTGGCTCTCCTCCCAGTCTACCCTCCTGGAAAGCAACAGGCTCAGTCCATGCCAGGAGCCCAGCCCTCCCTCCACGGAAGCCTCTACAAAACAAACACTTGGGTTCCATTCAGCCCGCTGGTGATGTGGTGAGGGGGACCGACTGGCTTCTTCCTTTACCTCAGTCCAGCTCTGTTCCATAAGCAAGAGGTAGCATCCACCCCAGCTTGATGGCTTCCCCAAACCCATCTTAATATCCTGGAGGACCCTACTGGAGACCTCAGGCTGCACATTGGGAGCTAGGTTCACTTGGTACCCTAACCACCAGCCCATATGTGCTATTCCCTTGTGAGAGTAAAGTGCAGTACCTCACCGGGCCCTGTGGGCCCCCAAACCTTGTTTACCCAAAAGCACAACCTCACTGCCTTCTTCTAGGACTCCTAGCTGTGTTCTTTTCTGGTGCCAGGGATTAATACAGTGCCTCATACATGCTAGGCACGTACTCTACTAGTGAGATATATCCCCCATCCCTTTTTTTTTGATACAGAGTCTCACTTTGTAGTTCAGGCTGGCACTGAGCTCACTATGTAGCCCAGGCAAGCCTCAAACTCACAGCAATCCTCCTGCCTCTGCCTCCCAAATGCTGGGATTAGAGGCATGAGTCACCATGCCCGGCATTGTGGTGTGTGGTACTGACTGCTGGTGGACATGAGCCACCACACCCAGAACTGTGGTATGTGATTACCAGGGATGACTTGGGACCTTGTACTTGCAAAGCAAACACCAGAACCAATGAGCTAAATGTTGCCCCCCAATCCCTTTTTTAAGATGTTATTTTGATGCCTGGCAAGCATGAGGTCCTCAGTTAAATACCTAGCACTCCTTCCCACTGAAAAAGAAATGAATGAAAGCAAGCAAGCAAGCAAGAAAGAAAGAAAGAAGGAAGGAAGGAAGGTAAGAAAAGGAAGGAAAGAAGAGAAAGGAAGGAAGGAAGGAAGGCAGGCAGGCAAAAAGTTTATTTTGACATAGGGTCTTATTAAATTGCCCAGTCTGAACCAAAACTTGCACTCCTGCCTCAGATTCCCAAGTAGCTGGAATTATAGGTGTGTGCCACTGTATCTGGCACACTCCTGGCTTCCAAGTCAGTCATGAGTTGGACCAGTTAGATTTCCTCTGTTGATACTATCCCAGAGGGCCCAGGCCTGGTCCCACCTGGCTATGCACGCTTTTGAGGAGAGGCACTTGAGATGAGAAATAATTAAAGAATGTGATGAGTATTAGAAAAAGCAGGGGTTATCTCCAAACTCTGTGCACACACTGTCCTGATCTTCTGGGAGGGGCTAAGCTATGGCTAAAAGACTCTCAGGGACCCATATCACAGAAGCACCAAGAAGTTGGCAGGATAACAGACCAGGGGATACCTGCTATCCCTCCCAGGCAAGGGCAAAGGGGAAACCTGAGAGGTAAGACAGTCTAGTATGTGCTTCCCAGAGGCCTCTGTGCCCTCCCCCCACTTCTTGCTCATGGATGTGACCAAGGACCAGCAACAGTGAAGATGCTCAGGTCCCACCCAGAGATACCATCCAGAGCTTGCATCTCAATCTTAGCCCCTGGAGAAGCAATGTGCTCTCAGAGTGAGAGAAGTATTGGCTGAGGCACAAACCTTCTACTACTTCCAAAGACCAAATGTTCTGCAGCATTAAGTGTTCAACTGAGGGACATCGAGCAGAAAAATAAAAAAGGGGAAGACACATTTCCCAGCAAGGTCAACAATCCCAGCAAGTGGTAACCACAAACATGGGGGTAACCTAGAACATGAGACAGTGAGGTCTACCCTCATACCCAGGTACCTTCAAGCCAGGTCACACATTGGAAGAAGCAGAGAAGTACAGGCAATGGGTAGAGAAATAATTCTACAGGGTGGGGTTGTAAGTCAGTGCTAGAGCACTTGCCTAACATGTGAGAGACCCTGGATTCAATCTCTAGTATCAAAAAGAGAAAGAGACAGACAGATCCATGAGGAAGGGAAAAAGGAAAAACAATGACAGTACAGCAATAAATAAGTGGAAATTCCACACACACAGAGTTAAAAGGGCATAGGGAAACCTGGGGCACTCAGCTGGGAGGGACTATCATGATCATCTCACCTGCCTGGAGACATCCTTCCAGTGAGGTAACTGAGCCCCAAAGGGAGGTCCATGTCACAAATGAGTCACGGAGCTGCAATTGTCTAGCCCATGGCACCCAGAGCCAGACTCTCCACTTTTCCAATCTCAAAACCAATCCTGGTAGCTAACCATTTCCTATGCCAAGTAGAGACTCTAAAGAATTAAAGAGCCGGGCGTGGTGGCTCACGCCTGTAATCCCAACACTCGGGAGCCAGAGGCAGGAGGATTGCTGAGTTCGAGGCTTGCCTGGGCTACATAGTGAGCTCAGAGCCAGCCTGAACTACAAAGCGAGACCCTGTCTCAAAAAAAAAAAAAAAAAAAAAAAGAATTAAAGAAAAAAAACCCCAAAACAAACTTTTTTTCATTAAAGAAAACATTCTAATGATAAAAAATAGGATGAACCATTTCCCAATGTAAAGATGTCCCCTTGCCCCAAGAAGAGTGCTGCTAACCCTTCACCCACATTCCTGTTCAAAAAGGGTAAAAGCTGGTACTAAAAAAGACTATTGCCCTGGGCCAGAGGGTTAGCTCAGTGGTTCCTGCCTCGCAAGCTGCAAGGCCCTGA
>PVIC010014189.1:19517-37027 GCA_004025085.1 Thryonomys swinderianus
AAAAAAAAAAAAAAAGATCCCAGCACTCGGGAGGCAGAGACAGGAGGATTGCTGAGTTCACGGTGGCTTGCCTGGGTACCATAGTGAGCTCAGGGCCAGCCTGAACTACAAAGCAAGACCCTGTCTCCAAAAAGAAAAGAAAAAAAAAAAAAACTATTGTCCTGCTGCACAACAGTGCAACCCTCTGGCCAGAACCTCAGATGTCTGGGGTGGCAGACATCTCACAGGTCTTTTGTTTTGGCAGCCAAAAACAAAAACATGAAAATTCCATGCCAAACAGTAATGATAGGATTTTAACTAGCTAACAAAGACTATAATAACATTTCCCAAATGTAAAATAAGACCAGGAATGGCTGGCACAATAGCAGACCCTACAATCCTAACTACTCAGGAAGCTAAGGCAGGAGAACCACACCACCACACATTTAGGTTGAAAGATATAAAATTAGTGGTTTAGAGGTTAAAAACAGCTGATTAGGGCCAGAGATTTAGCTCAGTGGTTCCAGAGCCTGCCTACCAAGAACAAGGTCCCTGGTTCCATCCCTGGTAACCACATACAACAATACCGGGCGTGGTGGATCACGCCCACCGGCAATCAGTAATACATACCACAAATGCCAGGCTTGTAGCTCAAACCTGTAATCCCAGCACTTGGGAGGCAGAGGCAGGATTGCTGAGTTCAAGGCTTGCCTGAGCTACATAGCGAGCTGAACTACATAGCGAGCCTGAACTACAAAGCAAGACCCTGTCTCAAAAATAAATTAAATTTAAAAAATTTTTAAAACCCAGCTGATTAATTTGGTTTCATTTACATTCAACACAGAGTAGAACATGAATCTCTCAAATGTACTACTGAAAAAAGCTAGAACCAAAA
Organism: Thryonomys swinderianus; assembly: GCA_004025085.1. Lineage (NCBI taxonomy): Eukaryota > Metazoa > Chordata > Mammalia > Rodentia > Thryonomyidae > Thryonomys > Thryonomys swinderianus. The sequence continues at coordinate 20,392 of PVIC010014189.1, forward strand.
AAACTATGAGGTACAGTGTCATTTAGGTAATTTCAAAAGCATGCAGTACTAGTCCAGCACTGGCTGTGAAGAGGTACATCAGGAAAGACTGCCAGGAGTACACAGAAGGGTCCTGGACTTGTTTCTTAATCTGAATGCTGGTTACACAAGTATGGTCATGTAGTGAATCCTTGGAGCTGTGCACTTTCTCCACAGGATGTACTTCAGTTCCCTATAGTGCACAGACACCTTCTGGATGGTGGCCTACCAAGGCAGAACCAATCCAGTGACAGCCCCTGAACCTTCAAACAATACACAACACAAGAGCCAGAATACCAGCAGGAAGCTGGCAAAATGTCAGAAGTCCAAGAGTGTGAGTCCTGAAGAGGGAACTCACAGGAAACCTTGAGACCACTTGAAAATCTTACTGGGAGCAGACTCAATCACTTAAAGATGAAAACCACCTGAAAATGTTCTTTAATCATCCTAAGGCCCCACACTAGGGGCAGGGCAAGGGGGCTCTCAGATCCTGATAGGAAGCCCAAAAGAGAACAGGAAACTCAAGAGCTGGGCAGAAGAGATCCAATAGCAGAATACCAAAGAACACCTAGCAAGGATCTCAAGAAAGACAATTCAAAAGGAAACCAATTAGAAAATAAAGAAGGCTAGCCAGTCATGGTGGCTCACGCCTGTAATCCCAGCACTCAGGTGGCAGAGGCAGGAGGACTGCTGAGTTCGAGGCTTGCCTGGGCTACATAGTAAGCTCAGGGCCAGCCTGGACTACAAAGCGAGACCCTGTCTCAAAAAAAAAAAAAAGTTAAAAAAAAAAAAAGAAAATAAGGAAGGCTCTCAGATTTTTTTAACAGGGAATTAAACTCAGGACCTTGTACTTATAAGGCAGTCATGGTGTCACTGAGCTAAATCCCCAGCCCAGGGCCTCAGAAATTGGAGGTCAAAGCAAACTGCTAGAGAAAAGGAAGTAGCCCACCGCTCTGCATGGGTAATCCATCCCAAATGTTTCCAGTGCCTCAAACAAATGGTTCAGAAGCTACAGCCAAAGATCAGAGACCTGGTTTTTTTACTCCAAACGAGAAATATATCTTAGGCAAGTTAGACATCTGAGGCATCCGTCGAAGTTTTAGAAAGCAATTTATTTATTTGTTTGTAAACCAAGGTGACATCAATTTTACAATAATCCTCCTGCTTCTACCTTCTGGGTGGTGGGATTACAGGTGTGTAGTGTACCACCACACCTAGCTAGAAAGCAATTTTAAATGATCAAATTAGTAACTCCTGTAGAAAGTATTATAATCTATAACCCTGGGCCACAAGAACCTTCAGGTGTGATAATTTACAAAGCGGTTTCACCTGCCTAGCAGGTAACGTGAAAGAGTCTAATAAAGGAGAAGCTGACAGTTCCCCACTAAGATTGGAGGTCCACCTGGACTTGGATGGGGTGGGAATGTTGTTTCACTGTACAGTACTTTTCACTGTTTAGTACTTTTTTGTGTGTGTGGTATCACTTAAGCTAAATCCCCAGACCTTCACTGTACAGTACTTTTAAAATTGGATGTCAGTGATGCAGGAAGGATTATTTAGCATGAAGAAAACAGTTTAGGGACAGAAAATAAACTAGCATTTATCTGCCTAGAGGAACATAATTCAAGGGTAAAAAGTGGGCTAATTTAGGAAACAAAAAGTAAAAACTATCAAATAGTTGCTGCTGGTAGGACACATGGTTATATGCAGAACAGCATTATCACAGAACTCCCTACGTAGAGGACAGGAGCACAGAAAATACAGTCACAGACACACACAGCGATCAGTCTCTCCAGGGTGTACAATGCTAGGTTGTGTACATGGAGCACAATCCCAGCTAAAACAAGCTCCTCAGTGTTTTGGGATTCAGATAGTTGCAGAAAATGACAAAGAAAAGCTAGAGAATTCACACTTCAGAATAGTGGTGGCTTTTACAGGGAGGAGAGAACTGAGGCAAGAAATGTGTCCAAAGGACTAAGGGAGGCTGCTTCTTATTTGTTGTTGGGGAGCCAGGGTATACTATGACTAGGACAGCCACTATTGATTTCATAGTGGGTTTTCCACTACTCCAGTGTTTGTTAAAATATGTATCATACACATGTAATTTATACTATCTGGTTATTGTCTCTGTAAATAACTTCTTAAGAGTTTAATCACTAGGTGTACTAAACACAACAAGCCCCGGGTCTTTACCAAAGTCCCAAAAGAAGGTGATATAGGGAGGAGCCAAGAGGCTAAAACTGAGGGACCCTCCCAGAGCACCTCCCACTCACCACCTGAGAGATCACCTGATCCAGGGACCCAGTAAATTCCTCAGGGCCAAAGATGTTGGGCAACTGCAGCAACAATACATTGACAAGGGTTTGGAGGGCTCAGTTCCCACAGGAAGCAACCCAGAATATATCACCCTCTCCTAATAAATACAAAGCAAAAGAAGTCAGAGGCCCCATACCAAGACAGCAGGCATGCCCAACCTAACCCAACAGGAGCTGCCTAGAACAGGAAAATCCCAGGTGACTTCCCAAGGACTGGATACAAAGGAACAGAGTCAGGGCCACACTAAGTAAAAAGATCAAAGTCTAAAACACATAACTCAGTGGTATAACACTTACCTAGGATGTGCAAGTATTTGTGTTCCTTCTTCAATCCCCCCCCCCAATCTCTCTCTCTCTCTTTGAACTCATGTCTAGAACATGGCTCCCTGGTGCAGCCCTTCCAAGTCTCGGCCCTTTCTGATCTGAAGTCCAATCAATCCTGAGTTATCTTTCACAAACACCCACCAAGTCATTCCCCTGCTTAAATCTTTCAATGGACTCCTGAGCCCCTGGATAAAGTCCGTGCTCTGATCTAGCACAGACTGGGAAGCACTAAGCCCACCTGGCCCTTTCCGCAGTCTCACCCTGCATGACGTGTCCTCCAATGGAAGGGTTTTCCCTTTGAGTCTCTTCCTTGTCAAAACCCACCTGGCCTTTTCACCCATTCTCACCGACCGAGTACCAGCCCTAGCTGCCAAGATGCTTCTGTCATTTTATCCATGATCTACACTCCCAACCCTTTTCATTTATTTTTAGACAGAAAGTCACGATAAATCGCCTAGGTGAGACTCAACCTTGAGTCCTCCCACCTTAGCATCCCAGAGCCCTGTGATTAAAAGAGTATACAGCCACACCCAGCCATGGAGTTTGTTTTGTTTTTGCAGTACTAAGGGTTGAACCTAGGACCTTCTCACTAAGATACATGCCCCAATCTTTATTTTTGAGAGACAGTCTCAAACTAAGTTGCCCAGGCTGAGCTTGAATTTATAGTCCTCCTGCCTCCGTTTTCCAGAGTGCTGTAACTACAGGCATACTCTAGTCTCTTTTTGTTAGATTAATCATGGTTATACGTTTCTCCTATTTCTCTATGCTGAGATTTAAACCCAACAATTCACACGCTATGCAAGCAGCTGATGACAAATTATGCCCCAGCCCAATTTCTTTGTTACTAAAGTGTATAGAGTGAAAGTTTCTTAAAAGCTGCAATGTAGACTCTAAAATCCTATCAGTGACTATGTAGCTGCACTAGAACTATTGGTCTACCTTACATTCCTCAAGAGGACTTTTTTTGGGGGGGCTGATATAGAAGACTGAACTCAGGGCTGTGTGTATGCTTGAAAATTCCTACCATTGAGCCCTTTTTTGTTTTGTTTTTATTTTTTTTAAAGAGACAGTGCAGTATGTTATCCATGCTGGCCTCAAACTCAAGCGACCTTTCCACCTCAGTCTCCTGAGTAGCTGGGATTATAGGAATATATCACCATATCGGGCCACAGAAGATTTTGTGTCATCAGTCATTGGTCATTTGGAAAATATTGGTTGACTGAGTCAATCAGTTCTAAGCTTGTCTCATTTCATTATAAAACACAATAAAATACCAAAAAATCTCTTGAGTTATATTAATGATTGGGAGGGTGCCCCTGGGGTTGAAGCCAGGGATTTTGTACTGAGCTGTATACCTAGCCCTTTTTTATTTTTATTATTATTGGGGGGGGGTATGGGGATGTGACCTTGCACTTGCAAGGCAAGCACTGGAACCCCTGAACTAAATCCCCATCCCTTTTTTGTTTTGAGACAAAGTCTCACCGAATCTTTAAATTACTCAGATCTACCCAGGCTGGTGGCTCATGCCTGTAATCCCAGCACTCAGGAGACAGAGGCAGGAGGATTGCCCCAAGTTTGAGGTTAGCCTGGGCTACACAGTGAGTTCAGGGCCAGCCTGAAATACAAAATGAGACCCTGTCTCACAAACAACAACAAAAAACACTTAACTTACTCAGGCAGGGCTTGAATTTGCAACCCTTCCCCCTCAGCCTCCCAGAGTACTGGAATTACAAGAGCGCACCAGGCCTGCCCTCACTGCTCATCTTACCAGAGACGTCTAGGTGCAGGGCTCATGTTGATGGACATGTTTCCTGACATTCTGATTCTCTCTTAAAGCTCAAATTTGGGCCAAGGATTTAGTTCAGTGGCACCATGTCTGTCTTGCAAGCACAAAATCCTGAGTTGGGTCCCTGGCATTAAAAAAAGAAGCTCAAATTGCACAATTTTTCATTGACCAAAAGAAAAAGTTCTCCTTAAAGGACAGACTCACTTAGCCATTTAAGAAAATGTCTCACAAATTCTCTGGGCACACTTTTCTGGCAGCCATCCTTTCAAACACAAATAATGTTCTAAAAGAAAAATCAGTTAGTTTGGCTTCCAGTTCAAACAAACATGAAGCGCTTTTCCCAGACACACTGTTGTATTCTTCCCACTTCATCACAAAGAACACTGAAAAGTTGTGCAGTTAAGGGTTGAGATTTAATATTCAATCACCACCAATGCCTCCCCCAGACACATGTAGGACCCGCAATCACAGCCCAGGCACTGGCTGACAAGGGAGGGAATGAATTGAGAGTGTATACCACAGGCAGTGGGAAAGGCCAGTACTTCTAAATATTATAAAAAGAGTCCAAGAATCTGCTAACAATTCTTTGGGAACAGATGGCATGCACTTCCACATATTTCTAACAACTTATTCTACAGGCAAGGAAAATAAATCCCAAAGAGGTTTTGAACTGGCCTTAAACATATTTGACACTGAAGTCCTCTTCCCATGAAAACACCGAAACCCTGTGCAAGCAACCTACTATCAACCTTAGAGTAACAAGTTTTAAACAAATAAAAGCAAATGTTAATTTCAAATAGCTTCTACAAGCCAAGGGTAGTGATAATGCCTGTAATCCCAACACTCTGGGGTCCAAACACTCTGGGACACCAAGAGGATCATTAGGTCAAGGCCAGCCTGAGTGGCTTTGTGAGACTTTCAAAAATTTAAAAAATTCAGGAGGCTGAGGTAGAAAGATTGCCATGAATTTGAGGCCAGCCTGGACTACACAGTGAGTTTAGGTCCAGTCTAAACTATCTACTGAGATGTAGTCTCAAAAAAGTGGGAAAAAAAAAGGGCTAGGGATGTAGTTCAATGTGAAGGCCATGGGTTCAATGCCCAGCACACACCCCCGGAAAAGTAAGTATTAGCACCATCAAATACTTCTGCAGGGAGAGCCTGCAGAAGCTATTAAGGAAACTAACTCAGAGAGCAAGGTTGCCCTTGCCCTGCCTCTGCCTCCCCAGGCCTGGAGGTGGGTGGGCCACGTGCACCTGGAGGCAGAAGGGATCCATGGGGGAGGGTGTCTACCAGGAAGCAGGATGTGCATGCTGCCTGCTGGGGGCATGAAGTCAAAGTCCCCTCGACCCAAAGCAACTAAGCCAGCCCTGCTTCCCTTATCAGCGTCAACACATGCATGGAATGTGGGACTTTGGAAACAATCCCCTCCCCGCAGCCTGCACAGGGGCTGCCTGGGGCTCACACCTGGTCTTCTGGGGCTCAGGTTCACCTACTACAGCCAAAGGGCAACCCAAGTCCTATCCTAGTGCATGACCATATGTGGCACTTCACAAGCGATGGCTGGGTTTCTCCTTCACTTGCTTTGACCTGCTGGGCCCATCCATGACAAGGCCACTCTGTTAACATACCACCAGTGCCCTCCCCAGCAGCTGTCCCTCTCACTCGCCCACACTGAAAGAATTGCAAGAGAAGGGAGGCGCTCAGCTCAGTCCCTGCAGTACCCAGACCATCTATCTCCTGGAGATGGTCAGCAAGACATGTGTCCATGGGGAAGACATTAACACACCAGAGGGGAATGAGCCCTGAAGAAGAATAAGGATGCCCCAGAGAGCCCCTCTCTGCCCTCTGCTCCTTGGGAATGAGGAGGGACCAAAAGGAAACAGCCCAGCTCCAATAGCAATCTCCTCCTAAAGCCCACTCAAAATGAAAACCTGGGGCCGGAGGTTTAGCTTAGTGGTTCCGGCACCTGCCTCGCAAGCGCGTGTCCTGAGTTTGATCCCTGGTAACCACATACAATGCTGGAAGTGGCAACTCATGCCCACCACCCATCAATACCACATACCACAGTGGTGGGTATGCTGGCTCACGCCCGTAATCCCAGCACTTGGGAGGCAGAGACAGGAGGATTGCTGAGTTCGAGGCTTGCCTGGGCTACATAGTGAGCTCAGGGCCAGCCTGAACTACAAAGCGAGACCCTATCTCAAAAAAAGAAAAAAATGAAAACCTGAAGCCAGATGCAGTGGCAAGGTCTGTAGTCCTAGCTACTCAGGGGCTGAGGAGGGAGAATTACCTGAGGCCAGGTGTTCCAAACTGGCCTGGAAAACACAGCAACTATCTCAAAAAAAAAAAAAAAAAAAAAAAAAAAAATGAAAACCTCAGCTGTCCTTCAGCCCAAATATCACCCAAAAATTAGCCCTCTTGATTATGTTCAATGCTTGCATGCACACCTGTCAGAATTAGGTCACTTCCTAGCTGTGTGAATTACATGAATTACCTCTCTGAGCCACTTGTACAATAGAGATTGATAAAATAAATGATCAAGAGACAGGTATGTCCTGAGGACTAAATTCAAGGGTAAAAGTCCTATAACAAGGATGAACGCAAGATAAGAGCCCAAAATGAAGGCTGGAGATTTAGCTCAGTGATTCCGGGGTCTGCCTGGTGAGCGCAAAGTGCACTGAGTTCAGTTCGATTCCAGGTAACCACATACCACAGTGCCAGGCGTTGTGGCTCACACCCATAATCCCAGCACCCAGGAGGCAGAGGCAGGAGGATTGTTGTGAGATCAAGGTTGACCTAGGCAACATAGGGAGTTCAAGGCCAGTCTGAACAAAGCAAGGCCCTGTCTCAAAAAAAAAAAAAGAGAGAGAGAGAAAGAAAAGAAAGAAAACTCACCTCCTACTACAGTGCTATCTTGATTCAAGAACTCAATTCTTTCCACAATTCTGGTCTCAAACAGGACCAACTAAAATTTCCCCATAAGGTCAACAATGAACATAACCACTGAATTTGATGTGGTTCTCATCCAACTCAGTTTGCAATCAGAATTCTGGAAAGAATCAAGTTGGGGAATCCAGGTACCATCATATTCTATCAGGCACTCTGTAAAAACTGACCTCTTTGGGCCAGGGATATAGCTCAGGGGTACTGAACCTGCAAGATCATGGGTTCAATCCCCAGTATTGAAAAAGAAAAAAAAAAAGAAAAAGAAAAAGAAATTAACCTTCTTGTTTTCAAGCAAAGTTCCCAGAGCACTTGTCAAGCAAAAATCATGAGTTGCCTCCTGCCAAAGGGTAAAGCCATGAGGCGGGCTGAGTCAAAGAAGCAAAAGGTCTAAGGCAGGTAGATATTCTCTCCCAAAGCCACTCACTCCCAAGATCAAACCACGCACCTAATACACAGTGATGTGCACAGCACAAGAAAAGCCATAGGAAGGCCACCTTGTCTTAATCCCTACAGTCCCCTTCTTCCTCAGTCATCATGAGCACCCCTGACTGTCCACCCATACCACTCTCCCTTCTACCTGGGCTATATGACATCCAGAGGCCCCAGTCCCACTACTGCATGGAAAGCGACCCCTGCAGACACAAACTAAATTCCAGGACAGCCCATCACTCTGTACTAGCAAATGGACCCAAGCTGACCGAGGTCTAACTTTAAGTCTCCCTCCCACTCTTCCTTCCCTGTCCCTTGGTAATGGGGTCACACACCTTGCCCAGAAAACACAGTCCAGGAAACAAACCTCAAGACCAATCTTCCCTCTCCCAAGAATATCCAGAGGACTTTTCGGGGAGACATAAGGAAACCAAACCACTTGCTAGATTACAGGGGCCAATAGGAACCCAAGAAAGTAACCAAGAAACAAAACCCAGGGTGCAGGGCTGGCCAGACTGAGTCCTGAGGCTCGAGGACAAAGGCAACCCCAGAGGTTCTCTCAGAAAGAGCCCTCAGGATATGCAGCCCAGTGCTCACTCTGGGCCTGATGCTCCTTTGGTAATGACTTATTCTGTCCATTTATCCAGTGGACAACTACTGATCCCACTGGTCCTCAAAGTAAAAGAGTATTCACCACCCAGCCTCACTGTGACTTGCTTCTATTATCAACAAAGCTGTAACACTACTGGAGCAATAGCTCACAACCTTGACTACATAACTTGCTCACTGTAGCAAATGGGGGTCCTGTACCTACCCAAGACAGAATGGTTTCTGAGGTACAGCCTGATAGCTATCAGAGCTAGACAGCATAGGCAACAGCACTGTGCCCACTACCCAGAAAAGCCCTGTGTGTTGTGTCCCCAAAGGACAAGGCCACAGAAGTCTCAGTCCCTACTCTTCCTGGAATGAGGACTCACCAAGGGCTTACCACCTCCCAAGGTGACTAGATAAGGGAGATGCAGGGCTGTGGGACAGGGTTTAGGGTCCTCCTTAAAGGGCTCACAATAGGTGATGAGGAGGCCACATGGGCTCAGACTCCAGCATCGAAATGTGACTGTCCCTTTCCCACTTTTCTGAAGAACTCACTCACCTAGAGGTGCTCCCAGGAATGAAGCCTCAGGCCTGGAGACAACACTGCATAGCACTCACACCCTGCCACAGCCCACAGCACCTTCTTCTCACAGCAGGCCAAACCTCACCTGAAATTAACCACCTCACTTGGACCTTTTCCTTCATCACTCCTGGAATTCCCACAGGATGGATGGGGAGACCTGGTGGAGTCTACTTTCCATACTTCACACTCCCCTCCTCACTCTCACCGCCTGTGCCTGAAGATAGGTCAGCCTCAAACAGGAGACAAGCACCTACTTACTAGGCGATACCATCTCAAAAGGAGCAGCCAGGCCTTCCTCTTCTCAATTTGGTGAGAACCTTAAGGGGCTGGAAAGACCCCAAATTCTCCTGCTCTAAACAAGCAGTGCACCTTCCACCCATATATACACGAACATTACCGTGAAAAACATGGAAGTTGTAGTTGAACAGTCAGGATAACAAGTTCTATCAAGCCAGGTGTAGCCTCTTGCCAAGTCCCAGGGAGTTTCTTGGGGTCACTCTCCTGACTGGATCTAGCCACACCTCTAAGGGCCCTTCCCTCCTGCACTGTGGTGGGGCCTGAAATCAGCTTCTGGCCTTCTCCTTATCAAGCTAAAAAGGCCCATCCCCATGACCCCACCCCCACCAGCTTTTCTGGCTTTGCCACTCCTAAGACTGGGCTCAAGGCAGGCTGTCCCTCCTCAGAGCCCTCCCCCAGCCTAGGTCCCTAAGCCTTAGGGCAAGGCCTCTCCCAGAAGGAAGCAAATCCTGGTGGTGCCAAGCAGACTCAAACTGGACAGGCTTGTTTAGATGCCCCAACCAGGAAACAGGACCTATCTTGGGAAAGGGGCTCTCTGCCCCGTGGCAGGATCCCAAATCTCTCCAGATACCACATTATATGGGCTCTCTGAGTGGAAGGCATTTACCCTCCAGTGTCAGTAAGTTATTTAACCTCCCCGTCTCATTGACTGTCTGTGAAAGGAGACCTGCACAGAACTGGGAGGATTGGGAGTGGGGGGGACTCATGAGTGCTGACACTATTATCCTGCCTTAAAGGCTGTCTGTCCACTGGTAGGCAAGTTTGTGAATACCACAGGGCAGAAATCAGCTAGCTTTGGTCTAGCCAACAGGGGCCAAGAACTGAGTTTGTGCTCAGAAAATATGGCTCAATGAATAGCTCATGAGAACCTCACACATGCCTGGCAGCCAGTGAGTGCCCATGACTTGGCTTCATTTTTTTAAATTTCATTTTTTGCTTTTTTGAAACAAGATTTCACTATAAAGTTCAGACTGGCCTCAAACTCAGTGCTTTTCTTGCCTTAGCCTCCTATGTGCTGGGATTACAGGTGTGAACCACTATGCCCAGCTCTGTGCTGACTTGACACATCTGTGGGCCCATGTTTTCAATGGCTTCCTGACCATCTCTCTCTATCCTATGCTTCATATTGTCACTTTTTTTGAAGGTAGTCATTCCCTGACCAAAACTGTTCACCTCCAGGGCAACCACAACTAGCATGGCATCCAGGGCTCTCCTCCAGCTCAGGGCCAGCCCCACCCACTACACCTCCGCCTGCCACCACTGTGCCCGTGCCAATCCTTATCACCCTATCTTACAATCATTTGTTTGCCTATCTGTCTTCCTCAGGCTAAGCTCTGGAGCACAGGCAAGGTACATGGATGTAAACTCAAATTCTGTTCCCGTTTTAGACATAGGGACACTAAGATGCAGTTAATCACCGTCGAAAGAAAGTAAATGGCAGAGCCAGCATCACACTCCAGACTTCCTGACCAAGTCCAGTTTCCATTCACTCCTTTGCAGGGGTCCCTGCTTAGCCAGGCACTAAGGAGCCAGGAAGAGAGGAACCTGATTACTTCTCCCTGAGACCAGGTCAATAGCAACAGCTCAGGAAGAAGTGCCCCCCTATCGGGTCCAGGGCAGTGTCCCTCAGCACCAGTGGGCAAGAACAGGTATGAGGTGGGGCTGACAGCTCAAGGCCAACAGGGCAAGCAAAAAGGGCAGAAACACAGGTCCTCTGGGTAAACTGAACTTTATTCCTTCCTCACTCCAGAACTGCCCAGCCAGCCCTTCTCCAGGGGCTAGCTGCTGACTAAAAGGCACTACCACTCTCCTACCCCACCCCCTCCAACTGGACCCTGACAAACAATAACGACTCCTAGGAAGGCAGCAGGCCCAGCAGCTCAATAATGCAAAACCCTGTTGCTCCTAGTCCACAACAGCTGACTTCAAGTGGATCAGAGGCTGTGCTTATTAACAAAATGAGAAATCTGATCTATGGAAAGAAAACACTATGTGAGGATTAATCCTGGACTGCAGCTTGTGGAGAAGCCTGGGCTGCTGGCCAAGACCAAGGAGCGAGGACAGGATCCTGCCTACCTGTCCCCAGAGGAGGTACTCTGAAGGACAGTACACATCACCTCTGCCCCACCTATGCCTCTTCTTCTCCTTCCAATAACTACAGCAATCATTTCGGTGTTGTTTTAATTAACCAGACTCCCTCAGGCTGCTTCTTCCTCTATGCAGAGCCAGCAACCAGAGGGAGATTTTTCTTTTCAGGAATCGCTTGTAAAAGCTCAGTGACTAATCTACAAGTCTCAACAACTGGCAGGGCAGCACTGCAGGGAGAAATTCTGGGCACACAGCAGCACTCACTTAAACAGCCAGAGAAGATGGGCAACAGGCACTCCATAATGCCCCTATACTGGCCTACAGGAAGCGAGGCGCCAAAAGAAAGCAGATCAAGCTGAGCTCCAGCCACCCTCAAAGCAGGAGCCTCCAGTTCAGTAGGGAGCCTTCTCCTACCTTCCAAGTCTACAAAGTGGAGCCCAGAGATTTTCATAATAACCTCAACTGCAAAGACAGAAGGTTCACCTGCTGGCAGAGCAACTTACACCTTGGGCCACAAGTCACTTCAGCCTCTCCACAGGAGCCCACCTCCTATGCCCTCCGTGTGTAAAAGCCCACTAAACCAGCAATCTCACCACACAGCTTTGTCTCTAAAGGCCTCAGGCTACCCCATCTCCTTCCCCCCAAACCCAAGACAGCAACCCTACTCCTCTGAGCATACGTTCTCTCGAGACAGGACTACAGAGCAGCCACATGGCTTGTGCTCCTGCAAATGCCTGCTCTAAGGCCAAGGGAGTCTAGTCACTGGCAGATGGAAATAGAAGGAAAGTAGCAAAGCCAGGAGCCAGGAAGCAATAAATGCCAGATTCAGAAAGGTCTCAGTACTGGGCAACCCAGTACCATCCTTCCATCAGTAGTCCCTGGTGGGTAGCCCCAAGTTCAACCTAGATGCTCTTTAGGTCCCTCCACTACCTGCCTGGTCCCCGGACATGGGGTGGCAACAGCAATCCCCACATCAGACAGCAACAATCCACCACCACAGGATTCCTATGGGTATGTCCCTGCCCCTCCCCCCAGCACATATGTCAGAGGGGTGGCCTCCCTGGGTTACATCCCTCCTGCTGTTGGGGGTTAGTGGGCCGAGAAGGTAGCTTTCCAGATGTGCTTGGCAATTTCTGCTAGAAAAGACACTGAACGCAGCAGGAGTAATTGAAGACACGGATAAGTAACTCCAACACCGTTCCAGTCAGTCAAAATCAGCACAGGGCTCCGGTCCCCAGCCTGTCCCAGGCTGTTCTGGGTGGGGCCGCTGGGAGCTTTATCTGGCCTCATTCCCTTCTCTCCATAAGTCACTGCCCCTCAGGGAGAGGCATTTTCCCCCGAACACACACACCCAGACCTGTGTGAATATGAACCATCTTGGAAGATAAACAGTGACAAGCTGGGGCCCCTTAGCGCCCTCCCTTAACCAGCCTGTCCCTTCCCCCTGCCAGCCGACCTCCTCCCCCCAAGCCCATCTCTCTTCCTGCCAAGCGGCTGCCTACAGGAGATCTGGGGGCAGGGCAGCGAGCCCACCAGCCGCAGAGGCTAGTCCTCTGTGATCGGCCCCTTCAGGCCCGACTCTGCCCCTCCACTGCTCCAGCCGTCTTCCCTGGGGGAAAGGCGCAGGGGAAAAGGGCCGCATTTCGGGAAATCGCAAAATCCTCCAGCGAGGGGCAGCCGCGGACGAAGGGCCCTTTGCATAAAGAGATCCCGCCCGCCTGTCAGGCAGCGCAGCTCTCCCGACGCGGTTCGGATTAGATTGCTAATGAAAAGGCACAAAGAATCGGCGCCCGCTCGCCCGCCGACCCCAGCTCCGCAGCCCCGAGCCCTGGGCCTGGCGCAGCCCCGGGGGCTTTGTACGCGGGGTTCCCTGCCGCCTGCGCCCCTCCCGCAGGGCGCACGGGGCACAAAGCCCGGGCCCTCCGGGGGACCCGCGTGCGCCCCAACCTGGCCCGGCCGACGCACGCGCGCTGTCCCACGAGCGCAACTCCACGACGCCGGGGCGCGCGCGCGCCCACGCCCCTCTCCTAGGGACTCGCCCGGCCCGCGGCCCCCACTCGTGCCCCCTGAGCGCCCGGCCGCCTCTCACCTCGTGTGCGTCGGCGGCGGTGCTCTGTCCGCCGGCCGGCTGGCCTTGCCTGCAACCCCTCGTCCTCGGCGCCCAGCCCGTGCTGCCCGCGCCCGCCCCGTCCGCCCGCCGCCGGCCCGGCTCGGCTCCCCGCCCAGCGCGCCCTGAAGCGCCGCTCACAGCCGCCCTCCCGGCGCCATCTTGGAAGCTTGTGACGTAGGCGCCGCCCGCTCACCCCTGACCCACATCTGAATGGGCGAGCGGTGGGGCGGGGCCAGGGAGCTGGGCGGGGCCTACTCCTGAGGGGTAGGTCTGGGACGGTGGAACGGCCAGTGAACCCCGCGGAGCTGAGCTGAGCTGAGCTGAGCTGGGCGGGGCGGGGGGGGGGGGCCGACTCGCTGTGCCGTGGGGGAGGGGCGCGCCGGAGGAGCCTGGCATCCCGACCCAGGAGCTAGAACGGGATTGAGGCTTAGCCCGCGACACACTCGGACCACACGGTCCCATGGATGGAGAACCTGGCTCCCATGCTACGCCGACGCTCAGCCCCCTAACTCAAGACTGACCCCTTGAAGTCTGACCCTGACCCTTTAAACCCCTCGGTCAGGGACCCCCCACAGCTGCCTGTGACCCACCTCCCCAACCACTTCGCTCCGCCTAATCTGTGTCCCCGAGGCTCAGCCCCCCTCCTGCTAGGACTGTAAACTGCGTCGAATGGACTGCAGGGGAGCCTGTGCTGTTCGGGGCAGAGGAAGGACGTAATGTAACCCCAAGCCTGGGTGCCCTCTTGGGCCTCTGCGGACATCCCAGGTCGCCCCTACCTGCTCAGAGGGCATAGAGGTCCTGAGCAAGTCCCCCTCCCCCCGCCAGCCCTTTCCCGTGGTCGCTGCCTCCTAGTCAGGTCCCAAGTCAAGCAGCGGGCCCAGGCTGGGACACAGGCTCCTGGCCCTCATTCAGATGGCCTCAAGGGGGTGAGACTGACATGACCCATGCCCACTTCTCTGAGGAGTTGTTTAGCGACCTCTCTCTGCTTTGAACATCAAATAAAGAACACACCACTGTTAAGGTCGGAGAAGTCCAGAGGAGCCGTCTGCTTCATAGGCAAGTTGTGCCCTCTCTTCACCCAAGATTGAAACCCAATTTGGTTACTCATCGCAGAAGCTACTTATGTGACCATTCTTTCCTAATCAATGTACAGAACACTTCTTAGACTTTATCAAAGTTCTAAGTTCACTTAGGAGAGTAAATAACCAAAAACAGTTTTATCCTGTTGGGAGCAAAATAAAGAAATAAAGGTAGATTTGCCTGACGTGTTAAAGTGTAAAGCTGCTGTAGTCAATTTGGTGTGGTCCTGACCAAAAAATAGAACAGGAAGCCTAGAAACTTGTTAGAAAATGGAAGAACACAATAGATGAAACAGCAGATATCAAACACCTGTGAAAAAAGAGATATCAAACATTTGTGAAGGGGATATTTCACAATACAGTTCAGCAGGGGATTCATTATTTGAAAAAATACCAAAAAAAAGTCAGTTCTTCAAACCAAAGAAATATCAATTAAAACTACAAGAGGTATAGTGCCGGGCATGGTGGCTCATGCCTGTAAATCCCAGCACTCAGGAGGCAGAGGCAGGAGGATTGCTTAGTTCAAGGCTTGCCTGGGCTACATAGTGAGCTCAGGGCCAGCCTGAACTACAAAGTGAGACCCTGTCTCAAAAAAAAAAACTACAAGAGGCAGCTTTTCTAGCAAAATAAAAAATTAGTGTAGCTTCAGAGCTGAGGATGTGTAGTACAGTAATAAGGATGCTTGCCCAGCAGTTCCAAGGCCCTAGGTTCAATTGCTAAGGATAAAAAGTTGATTTTTTCTTCTTTCTTTCTTTCTTTCTTGCTTGCTTGCTTTCCCTTTCTTTTTTCTGTCTTTCCCATTCTTTCTTTTTCTTCCTTCCTTCCTTCCTTCCTTCCTTCCTTCCTTCCTTCCTTCCTTCCTTTCTGTTCAAGCTGGCATTGAAATCATTGTAGCCCAGCTTGGCCTCAAACTGACAGCAATCCTCCTGTCTCAGCCTTTTGTGCTGGGATTACAGGCACATACCGCCATGCTTGGTTATAAGAACATTTTACACCTAGAAATGTGCAAAAGAATCTCAGTATGGTGGCAAACACCTGTAACCCCAGATCCTTCAGATAGGAGGAAGATCCAGCTCAGAGCCAGCCTGGCAAGCTTAACAAAACCATCTCAGAAGCCTAAAAGTGGGGGGGACATTTGTGAATGATATTAATCCAAAAAAAGAAGGAGCAAAATACACAATTGGGTGTACCAGGTTGATTTATAGAGAAACAACTGAAGAAAATGAATCCAAATATCTATAGAGGAACTCTCTGGAGAATGGAATTTTTAGATTTTTAAACTTTTTATACACATACATACTTTGATGTCAGTTTTGTTTTTTTTTTTAACTCGAGACAGGGTCTCCCTGTGTAGGTCAAGCTAGCCTGAAACTCACAGCGATTCTTCTCCAAGTACTAGGGTTACAAGTATGCACTACCACCTTCAGCCTGTATCTTTTACTATATTTTCACCATGCCCAGGTTCTTTGACTTTTTTGAACATTCTAAGATTTCTGTATTTATTACATATCCCTTTTAAAATCAGTACAAAGGCCCAAAGACCATATATGTGGTATATACCTGTAATCCCAGCACTTACATTCAGGAGGCTGAGTCAAGAGGATCAGAAGAAAAAAAGAGAAGAAAAATGTGGACCCAGGAGTGGTGTTGCACACCTATAATCCCAGAACTCAGGAATATGAAACAAGGATTACAAATTTGAAGCCATCCCAGGTCATATACTGCAACTCCAGCCTGAGCTACATAGTGAGACCCTATCTCAAAAAGCTAAAGAAAAATGGCATTGGGGCCAGAGGGTTAGCTCAGTGGTTCCGGCGCCTGCCTCGCAAGTGCAAGGCCCTGAGTTCGATCCCAGATAACCACATACAATGCTGGGCGTGGAGACTCGAGCCCACCAGCCATCAATACCACATACCACAGTGCCGGGCGTGGTGGCTCACACCTGTAATCCCAGTACTCAGGAGGCAGAGGCAGGAGGACTGCTGAGTTCCAGGTTTGCCTGGACTACACAGTGAGCTCAGAGCCAGCCTGAACTACAAAGCGAGACCCTGTCTCAAAAAAAAAAAAAAA